>JAULKM010100585.1:0-10451 GCA_032355605.1 Rubia tinctorum
TCATCACCCTTAACCTATTACAAACTGAGTTTTTACAACCAAGTTAATTACGAAGCATAGTCCTTCATCATTAATTAGCCCTATACAAAATATAGTTAATCACCCGGATCTTAGCAAGGTTAACAAATCACCCAAGACATGGTTAATCATCTCTCCTTTTTCATCAGCCGAGATTTAAAAACAGCTCCAAACTTCATTTTCTGCCGTGATCACAAGCAGCACCTAACTTCAATCAGTTTCAACATCTCAAACTGCAACTAACTTCAATCCAGCACCAAACTTCAAAAGCACCTAATTTCATTTCAGCACCTAACTTCAAACAGCACCTAATTCATCATTGAGCCATTCACATTCTGATTTGTTCACTTCCATTCGTAGCTCCTCAACCTTCCTCTAACCATATTCAGACTCAACCTTTTGAATACAACAGCTCCATCTTCATTTCTTTGGCTTGAATAAGGTTGCGGTGTGTTGCAGCTTGAGCCATTTCCTCCTGTTTCTGCTTGACAGCACTATGTTGTAACAAATCTTCTGGTTCCACCTGATTGTCCATGCTTGGTGTTGATCTTATTGCGGCCATTGACTTGAGACCCGCTTCACTCTCCCCGATTTCCTTCTGGCATTTCTGCATCCTAGGCTCGGTTTCGTTCCTTGTGACAGGAGGTTTAGGGATTGGAATGTATACCTGTTTCTGAGCCGGCTTTGGCTTCTCCTTCTTCCTGCAATTTTCTCCATCATGTCCAATCATAGAACAGAAGCTGCATTTGCTTGGGAGCCATTCACTTATAATATCTTGGCTTTGGATCACATCATTCTCATCTATGTACGGTATTTTTGCAGGAATCTTCTTACCTAGTTCCACCTCTACCAAAACTCTGGCATAGTTGAGTCTCTCCACATCTCGGGTAGCCCTGTCGAGCCTCAAGGGAGTTCCAATTGGGCTGAGTATGGTGCTCAAAATCTTTGGTTTCCAGTATACTACATCCAATTTGGGGAGTTGCAACCAGACCGGAACTGTTTTTGGTAGCTCCAGATCAAGGTTTTGGGTCCATGGTTGAATAATAACAGGTTTGTTGTCAAACAATATCACTCCTTTCTCCATCACTTGATCTCTTTGAGTTTTGAGGCCGAATTTAACCATAAAGACCCCTGGTTTTGCAAGCCATATTTTTTTAATGCTGTGTTGTTTCCAAATCCTCCTAAAAAAACCATCCATCACAACAAAAGGTGGGAAAGCCCCTAGGATTTTACACACAACCGTAGTTTCCCATCCCTTTAAACTTTCAACCACATCTTCACTACATATTTTCCCCATGATCATACCATCCATTTCAATTGGGGTGTAGAATTTTACCTCATCTTGGACCTTCTGCTCGAACAATGAAGTCCATGGCTGTTCCCTGCCTTCTTGTGCGCTTCCATTTCCCGTTTTGTGTTCCTTTGATTTTTGTGTGGTATTCCACTCACCTTCAAAGTCCACAATTTGTGCTGCATCCGAATGCTCTCGACCAGTGGCGCCGAAATCTCCACTTGCTCGCCCTTCATCTTTGACCAGCCCTTGAGCCTTTGCTTTTCCCTTAGAGTTGGTGGGAAAAGCTTCCTTTGCTTTTTGTGGGGTCAACCATTCAGCATTTTCAAACTCCTCCATTTCTGCTGCAAAATCATCCGAGCCAAGAGCTGTGACTTCTTGCGCGCTAGGATCCTTGGCCGCTATTTCCTCCAGGTCCGCTTCATTTTGGTTGACACATGATTCCTTCTCTATCTCCGAGAACCCATCAAGCTGAATCCTGTTTGGGGTTTGTAGTGAACCGTATATGATCCGCTTAGCTTTCAGCTTTTTCTTCCCACCCGATTTACCCATTTCTGGTGGCAGAATTGACTAGTAAAACTCCAAATTTGATGGACGAAAGATGAAAGAAGGGAAACACATAGTAGTGGTGTGTTCGCCACTACCTCAAAATGACGGACTTATATCAATCAATGAGGATTTTTCAATCAATGAGGGACTTATTGCTGAAATCAAGGTTGGTTGAAAGCAAGGTTTGTTGAAAGTTCTCTCTCTTAGTGTGGGCAAAATACACCATCACTATGTGTTCATATTTTCAGTCAGAAATCCTTCTTTTCCTTGATTATATCTCTAGTAATCTTACTATGGGGAGTTCTAAACGAAAGAAAAGGGTTAAGGCAATCAAGGAAGCTCTCAGCTAGCTTTCTTTGGATAAAAAAGAATGACTTTTAATTGAAACTAAGAGTATTGCAAAGGATCCTAATGTTTCTCATGAAGATATTATCATCAAACCTGGAGGAGGGGGCTGAAAAAAGCAACACTCCATTATCTGTTGGTACATCTAAGGATCTAAATTAAAGGATTTTGTGGTTTATATTCCAAATATCATCTCAACAAACATGAGGCACACTCCAACTACCACTCCTAGTCAATCTCTTTCACCTACCAGGTTTTTTTCTAGTGGATTGAAGGTTCAATTAGTGCTGCTTCTGAAGAAACCCAACTATGAAGTGTACTTCTTCTGCCATGGATGAACAACCACAACACCAAACTGAGGCTCCTCCAAAATCACCAGCCTGGACTTCTCTCTTTAAGGTAGATCAGAAGGCACGAAGTTTTACCAACCTGATGATGCTGTTGGTGTCAAAATCGGCAGGATATCAAAATCTTGTGTTCAAAATAGGTGCAAAACATAGGAGAACACGGTTATATGCAAGATCCTTGGAGGTAATCCACCACTACACATTATGGATAACCTTTTTAGAAAGATTTGGTGGGAATATGAAATTATCAAGGTATGGATGCTTTCTCCTTGTATTTTCATGTTAAAGTTTAAAGAAATAGAGGCAAGAACTGAGGCCATAGAAAGGGGCATGATTATATTTGATAGCAAACCTGCTATGATCTGTCCTTGGATAAGTGATTTTAAATGTGAGTAGCCATCTAAAATTCTAGTTTGGGTACAACTTCCGAAGTTGGATCCTACCCATTGGACTCCTTAAATCTTGAGCAGGATTCTAAGTCTTATAGGAAAAATATTGATGGTTGATACAGCCACACATTCCTTGGATATACTTAAATATGAAAGGGTTCAATGGAAATGGAGATCTTGAAGGTGTTGCCAACTCAGATTTCATTTATTGATGAGAATGATATTGTGCAAAGGCATAAACTAATTTGTGAATGGCAACCTATGAAGTGTTCTCACTGCTCTATGCTAGGCCATGACAAGATAAACTGCAAGAAGCTTATGAAGCCATCAACGAAAATTGGTAAGAAGTATGTTCCAAAGTTTCCAGTTGCTCCTGTCACTGCTTCTGAGTCTGATGATCCTGTTGTTGAAGCAGTATTTATTCATAGACCAGGGAAAGAGCCTTGTACTTCTCCTGTAAATCATTCAAAGATAAGACAGGAATTAGTCTCTCAAAAACTTGACCAACAAGAAATTCCTGATGTTATTGCTCCAGATCCTGCATGAAATCTTTTAAGGTTGAATTTCACTTCAGTTAAAGATTTTCCTCTTCTCTCTCACCCCCGTTATGGAGGCTAATTTTCTAATTTGGAATATCAGAGATCTCAATGCCTCCGTGAAACAAAAGGTTGTTAGAGAACTATGGGTTGTACATAAAGTAGGTTTTGTGTGTATAGTTGAAACTAAAGTTTTGCAGCAGAATGAAATGAAAATATGGGATGATTTGAATCTTGGCTGGCAGTTTGTGACAAACACTTGTTCTGAATACAGTGGAAGAATTTTATTGGGATAGAGGCCTAATATATTTGATGTACATATTCTTTCTAGGAATGCACAATGGATTCATGTTTCTTGGTTTAAAAAAGCTTTAAATATCTCAATTTTTGTTACTTTGGTGTATGCAAAAAAAGTGCCTTCAGAAAGGGAACCATTGTGGATAGAACTTAAAAAATTGGATATTGAAGATGCTCCTTGGTTGATAGCAGGTGATTTCAACTCTCCTTTGGATTTTGCTGATAGAATTGAAGGAGCTGATGTAACTGTCTCAGAGTTTTATCAGTTCAAATTAGTGGTGCAGGCACTGAATTTTACTGAAATGAATACTTGTGGACCTTTTTTTACTTGGAACAACAGAAGTAAAAAAGAGCAATAGAGTGTATAGCAGATTGGATAGAGATTTGGTTAACCAAAAAAGGCTTGATATGTTGCCTGAATCCAATTGTATGGTCTTGATGGAGCATGTTTGTAATCATAATCCCCTTCTTTTGTAAGTCACAATACAACATTAGAAAGTGAAGAAACCTTTTATGTATTATAATATATGGAGACCGTCCTCAGAATTCTTGCCTGCAGTTGAGGCCATTTAGATGGAACATTCAGTTTTCACTTTGCATGATTTATACAAAAATCTCAATATATTACATGCTCCTTTAAAAAGCATTAATAGAGTTTAGTTTATTAATATTCTGCAAAGATCAGCATCCGTAACTATGGAACTAGAAGCAGCTCAGAAGGCCTTACATTCTGATCCTATGAATGTACTATTACAACTGGCTGAAACTGAAGTTAGAAACAAGGCTATTGTGCTATATGAGGCTAAAACCAGATTCATACAACAGAGGACAAAAAGTGAATGGTTGAAGGATGGTGACAAACATTCAAGATTGTTTTATGATTACTTGAAGGCTAGGCAATTAAAGAACCATATTTTTTGCTTGTAAAATGGAGTTGAGCTATTGAAGAGCAGAGATCATGTGGAGGCTCACTTGGTTGATTTCTTCACCAAACAGCTTGGAACCTCTTTTTCTCCAGTCTCAGTTATTGACCTTGAAGTGATTAATCAAGGGCCAGTATTATCCCAGGAGCAGCTGTATAAGTTAATATAACGTTTTTCTTCCGAGGAGATTCATAATGCACTCAAAAGCATTCCTGATAGTAAAAATCCTGGCTATGATGGTTACTTAAGTCAGTTTTTCAAAGCTACCTGGCATATTATTGGACCTAGTGTGATAGCAGCTATTATGGATTTTTTATGGTGGCAACATCCCATATCAGTTGAATAACACAATCATCATATTGTTTCTTAAGATAGAGCATCCACATATGGCTTCTGACTACAGACCAATTTCTTGCTGTTCAGTTTTATACAAGGTCATAGCTAAAGTCCTTTGCACAAGACTTGGTTAGATATTTCCAATTCTGATCAATCTAAATCAAGGAGCCTTTGTTAAAGGTAGACTCATTTCCTAAAATGTTCTACTCACTCAGGAGCTACTGCATATTTACAAGTGAAAGGATGGTAGAATAAATAGTTGATTGATCAAGGTGGACATTCAGAAGGCGTTTGATAATATGGAATGGTCTTTCATATTCAGCCTGTTAGAGAGCCTTAAATTACCCAGAGTCTTCATTCAATGGATCAGGAAATGTGTTGACATTGCAACATTTAGCATTTCTTTAAATGGAGGCTATGCTCAAATATTTAAAGAGAAAATGGGGGTTAAGCAAGGGGACCCTCTTTCTCCTCTTCCGTTTGTCATATCCATGGAGTATTTTTCAAGATTATTGTACTTAGCCTTCAGAAGAAAAAACTAGTTGATTATCATACAAAGTGTAAAAAGATAGGAATCCATTGCTTTCACCAGTAAATCCCTCACTGATACATTATGTTAAAGCTTAATTTGTATTTCACAATTATCCCTTAGTCCTTTTATGAACAGGTTCTTTACAAATGCATCATTATCTTGCATACCTGCCTATATCATGGTTAGTTTGAGATATTATCAATATTCATCAACAGTACGATTTCCTTAATTCATATTGCTTATGTACGAGTGTTTTTCCAAAAAGTATATGGTTAGAGGACGATAGAAATGAAGCCCTATTTTCAATCTTACCCAAGTAGCAATAAGTCTTTCCACCATATACTCTTGATTCTTTTAACTTGACATGCTTGGATTTCACATGGATTGTTGTTGATTTAAGGCAGCCATTCTTCATTCTTTAGGACTAAAGGTCAGATTCATATACGTCTGGGAAGGACCATAGTCCCCCATCACAAGTCATAACTTGGCCTTTGATTGTTAAAGTTGCGGGAAGGGGTTTTTTTGGTTTTAAGGTACTTTCAACCAACCTTGCTTTCACGAATCAGCCCCTAATTGATACATTATGTTGAAGCTTAATTGGTACTTGCGATTCTCCCTTAGTCTTTCGATAAATAGGTTCTTTACAAATACATCATCCTCTTGCATACCTACCCATCTCATGATTAGTTTGATATATTGCCAATATTCATCCACGGTGCGATTTCATTGATTCATATTGCTAAAGTACGAGTGTTTTTCCATCAAGTACATGGATAAAACATGATACAAACGAAGCCCTGTCATTAATCTTTCCCAAGTAGCAATCATTCTTTCCAGCATATATGTTCTTGATTCTTTGAACTAGACTTACTTGGATTTCAAATGGATTGTTGTTGATTTAAGAAAGTCATTCTTTTCTCATTAGGGCTAAAGGTCAGATTCTAATACATCTAGGAAGGATTACAGCCACCCATCATTGTGCCTCATCCTTGGCCAAAATTAGAATATTCCGATTCAAACCTTTTACTTTGATTGATAAAGCTCTGGGAAGGGTTCTTTTTTGGCCTTAAGTTTCCAATAAGCCCCAAATTGATACATTTTATTGAAGCTTAATTTGTATTTTATGATTCTCCCTTAGTATTTTGATAAACAAGTTCTTTACAAATTCATCATCCTCTTGCACACCTACCTATCTCGTGGTTAGTTTGGGATATTTCCAATATTCATCCACGTTACAATTTTCTTGTTCATATTGCTTAATTACGAGTGTTATTTTCATTAAGTAAGGTTGGAACATGTAGAAGCTAAGCCCGGACTTTGATATTTTCTAATTAGTAATCAGTCTCTCCCATCATATGCTCTTGATTATTTGATGTAAAACTTACTTGTGTTTCAGATTAATTGTGGTTTACTCGAGGCATCTATCCTTCGTACTTTAGGAGTAAATGTCAGATTTGAATACCTAGGTAGGACCACAGTTTCCCATCATTGTCCCTCTTACTTAGCCTACGTTAGAAGATCCTAGTCGAAACCTGGCCTTTGACTATTTAAGCTGTATGATGGGGTCATTTTTGGCCTTCAAATTACCTTGCTTTCACCAATAAATCACTCATTGATACATTATAGTGAAGCTTAATTGGTATTTTGTGATTCTCCCCAGTCAATCACTAAACAGGTTCTTCACAAATGCATCATATTATGCATACCTGCCCATCTCATGGTTAGTTTGAGTTATTTCCAATATTCATCCACGGTACAATTTCCTTGCTTCATATTGCTTAATTAAGATTGTTTTTCTATCAACTATGTTGTTGGAATATGATACAAACGAAACCCTTTCTTCAATCTTTCCCAAGTGGGAATCGGTCTTTCCAGTATATTCTCCTGATTCATTGAACTAGACTTACTTGGATTTCACATGGATTGTTGTTGATTTGTGGAGGCCATTATTTGTTCATTAAGACTAAAGGTCAAATTTAAATACTTATGGGTAGGACAAAAACTTCCCATCAGTTTGACTCTTCCTCTGCCGAAGTTAGATGATCCCGAGTAAAACCCTGGCCTTTAATTATTAAATTTGTAGGATTGGGTCTTTTTTTTTGCCTTAAGGTAATTTTTTTAAGCAACCTTTCTTCCACCAATAATCCACTTATTCATACGCGATATTGAAGCTTGATCGGTATTTAGAGATTCTCCCTTAGTCTTTCGATAAATGGGTTCTTCACAAATGCATCATCCTCTCCCATACTCTTCTCATAGTTAGTTTTATTTATTACCAATATTCATCCACGGTACGATTTCCTTACTTCTTATTTCTTAAGTATAGGTGTTTTTCTATCAAATAGGTGGTTAAAATATGTTACAAACGAACCCCAATCTTCAATAATTCCAAAATAAAAAATCAGTATTTTCCATTACAGTGCAATTTCCTTGGTTGGAACATGATACAAACGAAGATCAGTCTTCAATATTTCCCAAGTAGCAATATATCCCTTTCATCATATGCCCTTGATTCTTTAAGGTAGAGTTACTTGGATTTCAAATGGATTGCGGCTGATTTTATGGCAGCCATTATCTACTCATTAGGACTAAAAGTAAGAAGATCCTGAGTCAATCGCTATCCTTTGATTGTTAAAGTAGTAAGATGGGGTGGTGTTTTTTTAGCCTTTAGTTACTTTCAACAAGCCTCACAAATAGGTCATTCATTGATACTTTAGGTTGAAACTTAAGTGGTATTTGACAATCTCCCTTAGTCCTTTTATATAAAAGTTTTTGAGAAATGCGTTATCCTCTCGCACATAAACTCTATCATGGTTAGTTCGAGATATTGAGAATATTCATCCATGGTGCGATTTCCTTGGTTCTTATTGCTTACGTATGAGTGTTTTTCCATCAAGTACATGGTTGGAACATAATACAAAAAAAATCCAGGTCTTCATTCTTTCCTAAGTAGCAATCAGTCTCTTCCAGCATGTGCTCTTGATTTTTGAACTAGACTTTATTGGATTTCACATTGATTGTTGTTTATTTGAGGCTACCATTGTTCATTCATTAGGAATAAAGTCGGATTTGAATACATCTGTTTAGGACTAAAGATGCCCATCACTGTCCCTTTTACTTGGCCGAAATTAGAAGTTCCCAAGTCAAACCTTGGCCTTTGATAGTTAAAGTTGTAGGATGGGTACTTTTTCGACTTTAATGTACTTTCAAACAACTTTTTTTGATGGAATGTGGTGTTTCATTTCATCAAAGAGAAACCAATAAATTTTACAAAAACATAACAGTAAATCAACCTTCTGCTAAAAAGAACAAAAACCGAAATAACTTACTACAAGGAAATACCTTATTGTAAGAAATATAAATAAAAGATCTAGTGCCACAACTGATGCTCTACTGTTATAGCCAAGTGCAGATCTTGAAAAACCATGATCCTATTCTAAAAAATCTTCTATTCCTTTCCTCCCAAATGTGGTACAGAGTGGACACCAAAAATGTTAATTTCTGGTCCTTCCTTTTCTGCCACACAAATAATCATCTTCTAAGTTGCCTAAAATCCTGGAAACTAGGGAAATGCAGCAATCTAGAGATTTGCTGTGTATAAGCACATTTCAGAAACATATGTTGAGAGTTCTCAGGCTGTTGATAACATAATGAGCATATTGAAATTTGAAGATGCAGACCAAAAGGATGAAGCCTATCTATAGTAGAAAGTCTTCCCAAAGCAAGTCTCCATAAGAAGGAAGAATGCTTTGACAATAGTCTTTTACTCCAAATAGTGTCATAAAAAGCTTTTATGGTTCTTTGATCCTGCAGTAAACCATAAGAAAGAGAAATCTTAAAGGTTCCTTTTGTAGTCAAACATAAAGGCAATAATTGTATAACTTGATCCCTTAGCCTCATTAGATGTTTCCAGCTGTAACTAGCATAATTTGATTCACTACATGTTTGTAGTTTTGCTGCTGATCCCTTCATATGTAACTCCTGAACCCATTTGATCCATAAGTTTGCTTTCTCCGCTTGGATATCCCATACCTTCTTACATAATAAAGCCTGCCCCCAATAGAATGGATCTTTAATAACTGCACCTCCATACTTCTTTTCAATGCAAATAGTTTTCCAAGCCACATGATTTAAGCCCCTTTCACCTTCTTGATAACCCCATAGAAAATTCCTGCAAATAGTCTCAATTTCCTCATAAACAACAATAGGAAGTTTGAACACACTTATCAAGTATCCTTTTATACTCAACAACACAGTATTGATAAGCTCAATCCTTCCTTCATAAGATAGAGTTTTTCTTGTCCAACTTAGCAGCCAGGATTTGATCTTCTCCACCAGCTTTTGACATACTTGTGCATTCCAGCTTCTACCTGTTATAGGAAGGCCTAAATAAGAAACTGGGTAGATCCCTTTATGAATCTTTAAGATCCCAATCAGTTCATCAATAGCAGCTTCTTCCATCCTGGAAAAATAGGCTTGTGACTTTGCAGGATTAATAGACAAGTCATTAACCTCTTTAAATTATGCTAGAACATTAGGGGTGTTCATGGGTCGGGGCGAGTCAGCTGTCCCGGTCCAAATTGACCCAAATTTTTGGGACAAATGGGTTGGGTCGGGTTAAAATTCAACAATTTGGGGCCGGGTCGGGTCAGACTAGGCCATGTGTTTACCTAATTCGACCAAAATCATGTAAAAATAGTAATTTTTTAATAATTTTTTTAATAAAATATATTAATTTTTAATGTAATAATATTTAAATAATAAATTAACTTTTGGATTTTTTTATATAATTTAAAATATGAATATTATATTATATTTAATTATATATTATTCACTTAATAAAGAAAATACAATTATTTTCATTTTACTTAGTTAGAATACTTTTAAT
>JAULKM010100586.1:0-10451 GCA_032355605.1 Rubia tinctorum
CTTTGGTTCACATTGAGGACAATGTGTGTTTCAAGTGTGGGGGGAAGAGAAATATATCTCATTGTATTGTAGTGTGCATATGCTCTGCTTTGATTTGGAGGTGGTCAAACCTCTGTTGAATGGCTTTCGAACATATACCTTGACACAGGTGCCGAGGGAGGAGAATCATAAAGAAGATGCTTTGAGCAAGCTTGCTTCCTCCGAACTTGAGATTCAATACCAGAAGTAGTTGATGATGGAGACATTAAATAAGTGCAGCTTCGATGAACAGGCTGTGATGGTCCTCAAAGAGGAGGACTCATGGATGACACCTATTGTTAACTACCTTCGAGATGGAGTCCTACCAGAAGGGGTTTTGAGGCTAGAAAGATAATGTTGAAAGCTCTGAGGTATGTATTCCAAGATGGAGTTTAATATCTACGAGGTCACCTTCAGCCGCTCCTTCGATGGGTCACCCCTTTCAAATATGATTATTTGATCAGGGAAGTTCATGAAGGAACATGTGGGAGCTATCAGGGCGCTCGTTCTGTAGCCACGAGGCTTATTTGAGCTGGGTATTATTGGCCTATTATGTTCGATGATGCTAACAGGTATATTCAAGCCTGCCAGCAGTGTCAGAAACATACGCCAATTACCTACATTTCCCAGGAGGATATAATGCATATAAATAGCTCATAGCCATTTGGCAAATGGGGGATCAATCTAGTGGGACCTTTTCTGAAGCCTTTGAGATGGTTCATATATCTTATTGCTGCTATCTATTATTTCACAAAATGGGTCAAGGAAGAGCCACTGACATATATGAAGGGGGAGTCTATGATTGCACTTTGCTAGAAGAAAATTATTTGTCGTTTAAGTATTCTGAAGACCATAATAACTGACAATAGGATGCAGTTTGCTCATGATCCTTTTCTATAAATGGTGTGAGGAGTATAAGATACAACAAAAGAAAACGACGTTATATCATCCTTAAGCGAACAGACAAGTTGAGGTTACTTATCGTACCATTGTTAATGGTATCCAAGCAAGGCTCAAGGGACCCTATGGGGAATTGGATATGCGAGTTGCCCAGTGTCTGGTGGGCTTATCAAACAGCTGAATCATCCGCTACCGAGGAAACTGCTTACAGTTTGGTTTATGATTATAAGAATGTAATTCCCACAGAGATTGGAATACTAATTCCAAAAGTGATAGAAATCTTTGAAGTAGAGAATGAGAATAATCACCGTATGGATCTCGATTTGGTTATAAAGATGAGAGAGTTGGCGTCCTTGCATGAAGCTAAGGTGAAGGAAAAAGTTAAACGCTATCATGACCAAAGGGTTCAAAAGGTCCAATTTTGCATAGGGGATCTTGTTATAAACTGGTCATCATCATAAAAAAACTGTACATACGTAGCAAATCTACATATTTAAAAACAAAATGAACAAGCTGTAAACATGAAAGGATTCAGTAACAAGATCTAAACATGAAAAAATTTAATTCAGTAAGATCTAACCAACAAAAGATTAATTGAGATCTGAATCCAAAAAACAAGAAGGTTATGTTGCAAAATTGAACGATATGTATTCAAGTGACTTCAAACAAACATGTATCAATGTGAATATAAGCACAAATACCCCGATATATCATATGATAGAGTATCCCCCACATAAAACCCTAACTTATAATTAACACTAGACCGAACCAGATATATTAATGAAAGCACACGTGGAGCATATGACATTAACAAATGAACACACATAAAGGGAGTTTCATTTATTTTACCCAATAAATGAACAATCCAGGCTTAACCATAAAAAAACATACAAATCATGTCGTATTCAAGGCAATAAAACAAGAAAATGGCTTACAATTGGCAATCGGTTAACATGCATAACGATTAAAAACTCAAGACCATCATAAATTAACAAATCAACCATAAAAAATCTTACAGATCGCAGTCATAGCATATCTATAAACGCGTAACATGACATCATATTGAAAACAACTCGACATGCACAAATGAGTAAAGACCCAAAACCCATAAATTATCACAAATCGAACAAGCAGGGATTTCAAATTGCATAAAATTGACAAAAACAAAAGCAAAATTTACCGGAGAAAGATGTTTACTGGTCTAATTCGATGTAGCTATAATAAAAATGATTAAAACAAAAACAACCAAGAAAGGATCTAGATCTATGGGGGGAAAAGAACATAAAGGTTTACAATAGAGAATATAGTGGAGTGAGAGGAGGAGTGTTGCGAAGATTCCAGAGATAGAGATAATGAGAGAGAGACGACTGATAAAGATAGGTGAGGTGGGTGGAGTAATAATGGTGTATGGGGAAGATAAAATGAATAAAGTTGCATGCCAACTTTAATTTAAAATAGGCAGACGTGTGATAAATTGGTCACACGTTTGCAGCAAACGGACGCCACATCAAAGCAGGTCTATTAAACCAAACCCTAACCACCATTAAGTTTGGGTAAAATTTCTGAAATCGGAGGGTGTTTAGGTCTTTTTGAGTCGGTCAAATGAGCCTTTTTTGTCAAATTCAGAATTAATGCAATTTGTGATAGGACAACCCAATATGATAAGTAGGTAATTTAGGTTGGAACTAGGAATGATCATGGGTCTAGGACCCGACCTAGACTAACAGGGCCTAGACCCATTTGATCGGGTATATGTCCAAAAAAATATAGACCCATCAGGTCCGGATCTAAGTCTGGATCTAGATTTTAAAATATGGGTCCGAGTCTAAACTATTAAGACTCAGACCCAACCCATAGACCCATATAACTCTAAATGTGTATAGTTTCACATTAATTTTCTAAATTACTTTCATATTCACTCTGTATTTTTATTTTTAATTCAACAAATAATATGTATTATATTTTTTCTTTAAAAATTAATTCAGGTGCATGTCGAACTTGAATTATTCGTATTTAAGATAATATATATTTTAATTAGTGAAGAACCTTTATGAATATTAAACCCATTTAGTACATTTTTTGGACCCAAAACCCGTTTAAACCCATCAATTTTGGGTACGGATTTAAGATTTTCATACCCTATGGGCCCAGGTCAGGTCTGGATCTAACTAATTTTTTAGGGTCAGATTTAGGTCTTATTAAACCAGATCCAGACCCGACCCATGATCATCCTAGTTGGAACGGAGAGAGTAAAACTAAAGAAGATAGTATGGGTTATCATTTTAGAGTGGGTCTCCTGGCAAAACGCATGTCCATAAGCTTATGAACATGCCAATGACTTATACGCAATTAACAAAAAATGTGAAAATTTGTGGGCCGGGCAATTGGATTACGGGTCGGGTATAAAAAATAAACCCAACCCTTCTCTTCTCCCTCTTCAAAGCATTGGTCTTCTTTTTCCTTCTTCTTCCTTTTGCCAACCAACCATCAATTCATCATTCCTTCTTTTTCTTCAATTGATGTGCAAACATTCGTCCTTCTTCGATTGATAAATTCCTCAAACATCCCTTCTTCATCGATCTACAAACTTCCTAACGACAAAATCCCAAATCCTTCTCCGATTGATTCGTCTTTTTCCCCAATGAGCTCTTCAAACGATCGGTTACTCTCAAGCAAAATTGCGATAAGCTCTTCGCCCTTCAACACGATCTACATCAATAAATTTCAATTTTAAACGAATGACATTTAATTTTAAGAGGATGAAATTTCGCCTACTAGTGTCCAATATTTTATTTTTTCACATTTGATTGAGTTTATGTTGTTAAATTACCTTCAATGTAAATAAAATTGTTGTTAAAACTTCCGCTGCTATGAATTTTGCTGCTATGAACATGTAAAAAAATATGTGAAAAATATTCAAAAAACTAACTAAATGCTGCTGGATATTTTTTGTATATACTATGCACCTTTTACCTTACAATACATATCGTTTGTATTTAAGCATGCACCTGTTTTAAAAGCTCTGAATATGAATTATGATTTTTTTTTAGAAGATCATGTATAAGTTAAGTTAAAATTTGACAATTTAAAATTGTCATATTAACTGTGCATTGATTACTTTAGAACATGTATTGTTTAAACAAGCACACACACCTTATAGCAAAACTTTTCCATGAGGTAGTGCATAAGTTACCTTATGAATCACTTCTATTTTGTTAAAACATCCATATGCTAGCCTACAACTAATATTTCTCATAGTATACAATAATAGAGGTCACATAATTTTGTAGTTTTCAAATTTTCATATGTACTGCATTTAATACCTTACAATATATAATGATTACATTAAAATATGTATTTGTTTTCAAAAACATGAGTGGATTTCCATGATTTAAATCAAAGAGTGGTTACAGAAAGTCTTGTCGGCGTGAAAGCAACACATGTAAATCATTGCATACTTTGTATATAAAACATGGATATTTTTTCAATTTCAAACATGAGAGGGGATCTCAATATCTAAACAAAATGGAAGATAAAGTGTTCGTGACAGAAATTTTCCATTAGGGAACTTACAATTACAACAATATTTCTATCTAGATTAAATAACAACCTCTAATACAATGAATCAATTATTAATTTTCAAAAGGGATTCATCTTCAAGTTCAATGTCATTTTCATCTAAATCCTCCTCGTGTCGGAACGTCTTGTAGAGTCTAATGTTCAATATTGTCCGATTCCTTAAAAGTTATAACCACTCCAAATTTAGATTAAACTCATGCAAAAAGTCATACACATTGGATATTAACAGTTGCAACATTAAGCAAACATGTACAATATATAATTAAAATAATAATAATGTACAATGAAAATAAAAGTCAAACACAATAAAATTAACAAGTACATATTGGATACTAACAGATGCAATATACAAATAAATAGGTGAAGTTCCTAAATCAAAACAAACAACCAACAACAAATTCAAAAACAAAAGTCAAACAAAAAAAACTAACAAGTACAAACTAGATACTAACAGATGAAACATATGAAACATATGAGTAAGCAGGTGGAGTTCCTAATTCAAAACGGACAATCATTAAGAAATGAAAAAAGACATAGACAGTATAACTAACAAGTACACATTGAATAACAACAGTTGCAACATATAAGTAAACGAATGCACCTTGTAATTGAAAACGAATAATCAACAAGTTTGTTGTAATAACAAGATGACAAATCAAAAGCAGATCTCAGAAAACTCACATAGCAACTCAAAACACTAGAAAACAATGTCTATCTAACACTCAACAAAACGAAGAACATCCATACCAAACTAACAAAGCTAACAACAATTACCAAATCTGTCAAATCTAAGAAAAATCAAACAATAATACCAATATCTACAAAGATTCACAATATTACAAAATATATTGAGGCACGAGATAAAAAAACTACAAACTTGATGATTTGATCGGATGTGATGATTTCCAAGGAAATTTGAGCCGGAAAATCATCAAAAAAGTTGAAACACGACACCGAAAAATGACTGGAAAAGAACGCGGAGAAGAGGCAGAATAGAAGTGGCTGAATCTCATTTTTAAAAATAGTCCCCGAATTGTCTATAAATTTATAGATATGCCGTCTTTCATGAGATTTTCTGTCATTTTAATTGGAACAGACAAAAATATAAAATATGACAAACGAATGAAGTACTCCCTCCGTCCCACCTGTATTTGCACATGTTGACCAAAAATATTTTTGACCGCTGATATCTTTACTTGTGCACATTTAAAAATAATAAAAAGTTGATATTATGAAAATAGAAGTTATGACAATTCTAACAAGATCCAACATGACAGTATATTATCTTATATATTACTAAATTTTTACATTTTAAATTAATCAATTTTGACTAAATGAATTAGTGCTTATGCATATTCAGATTGGAGTAGGGGTTTTCAAAAGTACTCGGCCCGCAATATCTGGCCCGTCCATCCATCGGTCCGGTATAAAATAATCGGGTACTTTTTAATTTTACAAGGTAGGGTACTTGGCCCTGAAATTTTACATTTTAACGGACCAGGGCTGCAAAAATGTGATTTTCGCGTACCCAAGATACCCGGTAATATTAAAATATATTTAATTACTTTTAATTTTAAATAATGTTTTTCTACACATCTACACATCTACTCTCAATTCTCAATTGTCTATATCTATGTAATATTAATTATTAAATAATGTGAATTTACATAATATTCAAGTGCTAAATTTTCAAGCATTCTCTTTTAACTCTGAATTCTCAATGGTTCCTTCTATGTTCTGGCCCTTCCCTTTCAGCCTCAAAATTTTATTATAACCCCGATCACAACTCTATTCCAGAAGTAGCCAATAGGTCAAGTTGATAAAAAAATACATTTAATTTTCCATCACAAATTTCTTATCAAACTTTCATAAGATCTCCACTAAATTAAAATTTATTAACAAAATGATTTTATTCTCGTCATTTCAGCATATTTTGTTATGTTCATCCAAACTAAGGAATGGTAATGATGATTACGGACTTGTTACTATTAGTAATTATTATATGTTGAATTTTTTAATGAAAAGATGATAATTATTTATTAAAAAAATGTCACAAGAATTCAATTGTTAAACTATATTATCATCATTATAAAGATTTTTTTTTGCACTAATACAAATTTACGTTACATAAAGAAATAATAATTATTTCAAAAACATCGATTTTAAACAGGACAACGGGTACTCTGTTATCCAACCCGAACAATATGGGTACCCGTATTGCAAGTACCCTGTTCTTTCAAATCGAGCCACAGATCGAGCTACGGATCGCACTTTCAACTACCCGGACATGCGTGTACACTGCTTGACTGGAGTACTTGTTAAAAAGGCCCATGAAGAAGAAAAAAAAGAACGGGATACATAAACCCTAGCCGTACTGGGTCAGCCATTTAAACATTTAAACCAGCAATGCCGAAGAGAAAATCCCGACGTTACGCCGCCGTTATATTTTATTCCGACGACGAGGATGATGAACAAGTTGAACCAGAATGAATCTCCGTTAGAGATGAAGAAGAATCGCCCGGATCCGACTCCGATCCTGTATCCGACAACGACGCCAGTGAATCGTCTAAGAGACAGGCACTGAAGAAGCTTCTAGAACCCTTGGGCAAAGACCAAATCATGGACCTTCTCAAAGAAACCGCGTCGAACAACCCGTTAATCCACTCCCGAATTCTCCAGAGAGCCGACTGTGACCCGGCTCAGCGCAAGCTGTTCGTGCACGAATTCGGCTGGGAAACCACCGAGCCGCAGCTCTGCACCGTGTTCGAACCTTTTGGAGAAATTTGTTGGTAGAATTTGTAATATATTATTCGTAAAGCAATGTATGGTCACAAAGTATTTGTAAAATCAAAGATTTCGAAAATAGATCTTTGAAACCAGAATGGAAAAAAAAGTTCTAATTTTGAAAACGAGCTATGGGCGTGATAAGTCACTGCCTTTGAAACGAAATTCGCCTAACCCGTGGTGCAAGGTTCTACGCAGGCGTTCGTTTCCCAAGGTACCACAGAAAAACTCCCTTACTCGTGCACTCAAGTATAGGAGGTGGAACTCGTAAGTATTGTTGCTCAGAGAATGTTTAAGAAAGCAGAGTAGAAGAAAAGGAAGAGAGAATTGCTTCATTATTTTTTGATCGGCTCATGGAACAGCCTTTTATAGGCAAATACACCAACAGTAGGAACTCTATTTTTAGAAAATTCCGAGACCATGTAGCCGTTCAGCAAACGACGTGAACGTGGACTAAAATATAGCAACGTAAACTTGGACTGAACAAAAACGTTTTTTCCCATAAGAAACATAGAGAAAAAATAGGATTTAGTTTTAAAACGTTTGATTATATGAGAAGTCTCATAAATGCTGGACTTTCAAAACTAATCTGGACCAAAAAGATTAATATCGCCTCGCCGGCTGGCCAGGCGGTGCGGACGGCGGCGTGCACAAGAGGTCCTTACTTTTCTTGCTCACTCAAGGGAGTAGAGAAACATTTCCATATTTAAACCAACCCCATTTCTACTCTTTTTCCCATGTGGGACAAAGAATAAAACCAAGTTTTTCTCTTTTCCTTTTAAAATTGATTTTGGGCTGAATGACCCATTTGCATTACTAACAAAATTGAGGAGCTCAAATTGGTCGTCGACAAGGTCACGGGCAAACTGAAGGGCTACGCTTTCGTGCTCTTCAAAACGCTGTCGTCCGCGCAGAAGGCACTGAAACAACCCTCCGTGCAGATCGGGACCCGCACTACTTACGTCCAGCTAGCAGCAGTGGGCCCCGGTGGGCCCGATGCTGCATCCGCAGGTCAGAGGAAGCTCTTCGTGAAGAATGTAGCTCCGACGGTGAATGTGGATAGGCCTCGCGAGTTTTTCGCCAAGTTCGGAGAGATTGAGAACGGGCCCATGGGGTTGGATCATGCTAATAGGCCTAGAGGGTACGCCATATTCGAGTATAAATTGGTTGATGGATTGCGAAGGGCGCTGGAGGAGCCGGTTAAGCAATTCGAGGGCTGTCAGTTGAACTGCAAGAAGTTCGTTGAAAAGAACGGTGGCAGCAGCATCAGCAGCAATGGGGGTGGATCAAACTTGGGGGAGGTGTCTGTGCCAGTGCCGCAGAACATGGGGATGGGAATGGGGATGGGGATGGGGATGGGCTTGGTGGCTAACCCGATATGGGCGGCAGCTGCTGCTTTGAACCAAGCTGGATATGGTGCTGCAATGGCAGGATTTGGCGCAAATTGCGGGCTGAATGCTATCAGTCCTGGTGTTATGGCGAGCTATGGATCGCAGATAGCGTTGCAAGGATTAGGTGCGCCGATGGCACAGCCGACCACACAGCCTCTGGCAGGATGGTCTGGATCAGCAAGAAATCTTTCCGCACCTTCGCCTTTTGGTTCTTCTTCTGATATGAATTTACCCTCTTACTTTAGCAGTAAGGTGAGATGATAGTAATCCATCAACTTGTTGATCATACCTTAATGTCTGTTTGTTTGCAAAAAACAGATTGCTTTTGATTAGATTTCAAAAACATGATTAAACACAGGATTTAAATTGCTTTTGAATCTTTAAATGAGCATAATGAGTTATCTGCCCTGGACATCTGTCAAGCTAACACAGTTCACTGAATGTTTTGCGCTTCGCGAAGCACATTGATCTTGGAAGAGGGACTGTCTAGCTGCATAACCTGGTAGATTGGGTGGAGGGAGTTCCACCATTTCATTCTTGAGCATTGACAGAACCGTAGACATATTTGGTCTGTCATCTGCAGATTCCTGAACGCACAATAGGCCAACGTGGATGCATCTCAGAATTTCAGATTTCATAATCAGATCAACTGGTTCGATAAACGCCATGTTTACTGCTTCATTCTCGTTCCACAGTTTCCAGGCCTGACATTTTTGACAAATGATAAATTACTGGTTATACCAACTAGGAAATACAGTTGAGGTATAGTTTATATTTTGAAAACTTACATAGCCAAGAAGGCTTAGATTCTCTTCATAAAGATAAAAGCTAGTGTTCCTCTTCCCACTGACAATCTCCAACAGAACTACTCCAAAGCTGTACACGTCAGATTTTTCCGAAAATTTACCTCCCATTGCATATTCAGGAGCCATGCAGCCACTGCATAACATCATTTAGGCAAAACGAGAGCAAACAAAGTCAATTCACTCGTGTAAGAAATTTGTGAAATACAAACTGCATAGTAGGTATTATATGTGCTCACTAGGTGCCTACTACCCTGTTGGTATTGCCTTCATCCTGTTTGCCTCCAAATATTCTTGCTAACCCGAAATCTGATATCTTGGGATTCAGCTCCTCGTCCAGGAGAATATTACTCGCTTTCATATCTCTATGGATGATTCTGAGTCTTGAATCTCTGTGAAGGTAAAGGAGGCCTCCACTAATACCTAGGATGATGCTAAACCTCCTGTTCCAATCAAGGAAATCTTGTTTTACTGAATCTGAGGATTGGCCATATGTTAAGTTCAACATCAACATTTTGTAATATAAACACAAGTCCAAGGTGTGATGACAAGACACGGTGCAAAAACTGAAATTCATGTATTAAGAATAGTTCATATGGTCGAAGAAGCATCAACAACTAACCAAATACGTATGCATCCAGGCTTTTGTTTGGCATGTATTCATACACTAGCATCTTTTCTTCTCTCTCAACGCAACAACCAAGAAGTCTAACAAGATTGCGGTGTTGCAGTTTAGATATGACTGTAACTTCATTCATAAACTCCTTTATTCCTTAACTGGAATAATTTGAAAGCCTTTTCACTGCAACATCCTGACCAGTTAAGAGCTTCCCCTGCAGACATGTTATGAAAGGTTAAGATATAATTTCATCGACTCGTGCGATTTCTCGAGTAACATGAAGTACCTTGTATACTGGACCAAAACCTCCTTGTCCTAGCTTATTTTTGCTGTGAAAATTATCAGTTGCACTAGCTA
>JAULKM010100587.1:0-10451 GCA_032355605.1 Rubia tinctorum
GGACCCCCCACTCGTTGACCGGGCAGCGAGACCTCCTTATCAACCTGCCAAAGCGGCTAATACGTATTCAACGCATACCAACAGTAGAGGTGGAACTCCAATATAGCAGGTCAGAGTTCCTGACATAAAAAACCAACTGAAACGTTTTAACAGTACTAGGAGAGGTTCAAAGATTAAGAAAAACTGATGGAGGAAAGAAGTAATAACCTGCACCCCTCGTGGTCATTTAAGTATTTGCAGGATGCAGGTGATCAAATATAAGAGATTTATAAGTTTCTCCCATGCTCACTACTAATCACTATAAAGTAGCTAGTGGAAAGTTTGGGACCGTGCATAGAGATGCTAGAATTTCAAAGTTAACTATACATGACCCACAATCGGGCGTCATTTCGATTGTGTGTCATGAAAAACTAGTGCTTTCAACAAATAATTGGGGGGTTTGTGTCTAACAACTACAAAGCATGGAAGTGAAGGATATTAAAACTAAAATTAACTAGTCTTGGAGGAATTTGTGTAACATGCTCAATTGATGAATTTGATTCAAGATTCAATTACATGTAAGACATGTAAACCTATCTCATGCTTATGTCACATAATGTACATGAAGGCTGGAAATCCCAATGTTTTTCACATAAAGGATCATTTCCCCTGACGAGCCAACTCAGTGTCTCCGTAATTAGGGAATTGGGACCTATCAACCTTTTTTATGTGCTCCTCATTCCCCATCATCTCACTCACGATGGTAATATACCCCCACTCCAAGGAACTAAACCAGGCGTAGGTCGCAACCGTTGAATATGAGAGTGAAGACAATGTGTTCCATGCACTCCACTGTGGACACCAATCCCAAGCCTAGAGAGGAAATGGAATTGGCATCATGTTAGGATTCTAGGGCTACCATGAACCTAGTCGCTAAAATCAACCCAAGTTGCTACTAACTAAAATTCCTGTGTATCGGCGTAAGCCAAGGGTTTCCCCTTGTTCAAAATTAGTCTAACGCATTTAACATGCAGTCACTCGCACAACAAGCCCATTAGAATTAGATTCTAATGATTAGGATGGTATTCTCTAGGTAGCATGAATACACTCATCTCCCTGATATTCTCCAAGCTACAATACCCCTAATCTAAGACTCCCAATATATTAATTTTATTAGCACAATATTATACTACGAATGAATATATGGATGAACTATAAATCATAACATGGCATAAAGTTTACAAAAATGTACACCACAAATTAAGCACAAATATTCATAGTACATAAAGATAGGGTAATCTAAGAATCTTACAAAGTCAACATCAAGTCATGAATACAAATATTACACCAAGAAATAAACTACTCTAGAGACATTGAATACAAAGAATTCATTGGATTCAATGTCATAAGGTAAAACTAGAGAAATAAACGAAGAGGGGAGGTAACCACCTTCTTCCTACTCGTCACTAGGAATAATAATAATAATGACCAAACTTAAACCCTAGGAGACTAATGTCTACTTATACAGTAGGTGGAATTAGGCCTTAGAGAAGCCCAAAGAACTAGGAAACCCTAACATCCATGTTAGCACGGTCTGTGCAATAGTGCACAGCCCACGTCACACGGCTCGCGCAAAAGCACGCAGGTCACGGACTGCAGGTCCTCCCAGAACATTCAGAGCACGCTGCCAGAGCAGAAGTATGCAGGCCGCAAACTGGAGAGTGCATCATAGCCTTCTAAGTGCATGGCTTGTGCAAATATTTTGGGTCATGGAATGGTGTCTTGGTTTGTCACCTTCTGAGCGCGCAAGCTGTGTAAGATTGCACGGCCCAAGCCTCGACTTAGTCTTCTCAGCACTTGGCATGGAATGGGCTATGCAAATCCACACGGGGTATGCCTATCTTCATTTCTTCCAGACTTAATTCTTTTTCATCGGCGCATCCATCTATTACCACTTTTTTTACTCGTGGCCTTAAATCTACTACCATCCTTTCCAATTAACATGCCATTAAAAAATGGATCTAGATGCTCGTAGGGACATAAAATCTATTTAATCTAAAGTAAGCGACAAAATGAGGGATTTAGATATAATAACCACAAATGGTAATCTAAACCCCTTGAAATGTAAACTTACCTAAATATAGAAATCTACAATACAAATGATAACGAAAGAGATGTTCAATTCCTTAGGAAATACATGCATTTGACGTCTTATCAAATCCCCACACTTTAACCTTTATTCTTCCTTGAGTAAACAAGAACAAGAAAAGATCTAAGAGTACAATACCATGCAAAGGTTTACCCAAAACACCCAATATTTTATTTCTATACTACCCTAGCCACCAAGGCATAAGAATCTCATACACTCTCAAATCCCAAAAGTAATCTAAACAACTAACATGCCATTCAAAGGTGAGGTTCAATCATTTGAATGTGTACAAATAGCTTACTCTACCAAAGAAACATACCAAAGACAAGCCAAGAGAAACATAGAATAAGTTCAATTTCTCACATTATCTCATTTTCCCTAGGAGCCCTCTTGGATTTTAATCCCAGTTTCACGCATTTTTTTTCTTTCTTTTTCAAAACTCACCCTCACTTTTTCCACACTATTTGGTCTCTCACTTTTGCATAGGTTTTTCAACCTATATAGGCATTTTCTAAGTTGCCCTTTTGAACTTTCAACTTAGCTGGGTATATTTTTTAGTTTTAATTTTTTTAATTTTTTTTTGTGTAGCACAAAATGCCCCAAAGTAGTCTTCATACTTCATAGAGAATAAAGAAAAACAATAAACACCACCAAATATTCCAGGATCCCAAAAACTACAACAAAAAAGTGTCCTCACACCTATAAAACAGGTTTCAAAATGAGAGAAACAAAAACAAGTTTTTCAAAATAAATTTGGGAAAAACAAGGAAGGTAGTCATCGTCCATAAAAATAACCAAGACAAGAAATGAAAGGCGAGAGCAAGAAGGGTGCCACCCAATCGAATGTTCAAACACCCTCCCCCACACTTAGTTGATGCATTGTCCCCAATCCATGTGACCAAGGTAGAAAAAATGTTGGAATCATTCAACCTCCTTAATGTCACCCGTCACGCCTAGATCTACGCCTCTGCTCGTGCAGATCTTGGTAAGAGTGATCACCTATAATTCCAAAAGCTCTCATTTGCTTGGTGATCTCCATTATTCCATGGTAGAGGTAGCCCAAATCAATCCTTAGGTACTGAATCTGCTCATCCATCCGGTCAAACCTGAAAGCTATCTCTACCTCGTGGTCATCAAACTTATCAGTGAGGTGGCTCACATTCTGCCGGGTCCAAAAGATTTAATATCTCAAAGACTGCATCACATCAGCCTTTTGCAATAATGGTCGGCCCCAGAGTAAAATAATGAAGTTGACTGTCTGAACCATGGAAAACTATGCTCCTTAAATGGGGTATACTATAGATGTTTCCCAGGCTCAAAGTCATGTTGTGATGGAATAGAAATGTTGTGCCTCTCAGGCTCGAAAGACGGAGTCCTGTGGCTGCTTGGTTCGATCTAATCTCAGAACGAATCAATGTGAGGGAACCTCTATAAATTTGTCCCGGAGAGTTGTAAGACATCTCCTCTATAATAATAGGGACTGTAGAAAAGGGTGGTTGTATGACTTGATACTAAAAAATTAGTGTATATGGTTGTGGGTGAACCTGGTTCTCCTTCATCGGAACTCTCTCGTTGATGTCCTCTTAGGTCTGGTCCACGTTGGAAGAACCTACGGCTACTCTCATACCTTGATCGATCTTTATGATAAGGCTCTAAAGTTTAAACGATGGTTTGAGCCTGGTCTGTGTACCCTGGGGAAGACTCATGAAGTTGACGCCCTTGTATCACCATTTGACCTGTCAACCCTTTATTTGAATCATCTCAGCCTCCACCAAGGCGCCCAAAGTTAGGGTGTATGTTGTACCAAGGTTTTCCTGTATGTCGTTGTCCATAGGGAGACCAAAATGAGCTGTTAAAAGCGACATCATACCCCCAATAGCTATCTTGCCCCCATCTCTTATCCATGTGTGTGTGGATATATTAATATTAATCGATCATATATTGTAATTAGTTTCAATGCAAGCCCGTTAATATTATTTATTGAGCTTTGAAACAACCCTAATTCATGCAACGCTTATTCTGTAACTACCAAGTTTTTTTCCAGCAGTATTATTGCCCAAGACAACATCATAAAATTGTATAATAGATGGATGTGAATCTCCAATGATTACTAGAGAGTATTTGTACTTTCCCTCTCCAACTTCTTTTCTACCAGCATGTAGCACACCGTCAAAATTTGTTGATGTCTTCCCATTCTCATTTTTGTACTCATCTACTATGAAGTGACCAACTGCTTCCACCCACTTAACGATACCGTCCAGCTGAATATAATCACCGACTTGGCTTACTTTAGCTACTGAATTTTTGAACATTGAAGAAAAATAAAGAAAGAGAAAAGGTTTATTGATATGCACCTAAAAGCATGCATTATCCATTGCATTTGACACATTTGTTATTGTGTTTTCATTGGTCGATTGCTAGTTTTAGTTAGGTTTACATTACAAAGGGTTTATATAACCTTTGTTGGTTTTCTTATCTAAATCCCTAGTTTTTTATACTTAATTGGAACTAATGGACACTCTGTCCTCACGAGCTCCTAGAATTTGTTTTTGTGAGCTTATTGGTAGGATGCTTGTGAGCACTTTGGTATAGTTTTGTAGAAGACCATCTACAAGGATGATAGTAGATATTAGAAAGCCAACCGCGAGGGTGGTAGTATATATTAGAAAGTCATCCGCAAGGGTGGTAGCAGACAGAAGGCCACATATCAAAATGTTATAGTAGATGGAATTTAGTCAAGGAGAAGAAGGGAGTGGATTCCAACACTTGAAGACCTAGCACGGCCGTGTGAATCAACGCAGACCATGCCAGCCAACTCAATGGTGCCAAAGTTCCTCGGCACAACCGGCTTGGTTCTACAAAGGTCGTGTTATTATGATGCCTAGTGCAGCTAAGTATAGGCATGGGTCGTGCCATTTTACATGGCATGTGCCACTCCAAAGTCACCATTCAAAGACCAGCCAATGGGATGTGAAGATTTACACTCCTCACCATCATTTTGCTCAGAAATCAACTCCCACCCAATGGACCACAAGGATATACAAGGCTCGCGTTGTTCAGAAGAGGAAAATCATGCATCTGGCTGGTGACCTGCAAATATTTACAAGTCACGTGTCGTTCAACTAATTGATGAAAAGTTCCCAGCCAGCGGCCCTTGACAAATGGAGCGGCCTTTGAGAGGTCGTCACCGTATCTCTCAAAGTTACAATTTCTAAGCCCCAAATGCTTCCAAAATACAATTAAGTAGATAGTGGAAAATTGGGATCGTCCACAAAGAAGAGAGATTTTCCTAAGGGTTTTCACATATAACGGTAAATACTACACTAGATATAAAGAGATGCATACACATAAAAAAGTTTGTAAAGAGAGGGGGTTTTTGGGTTGGTTTTTCTAAGTTATCAATTTAAAGACAAGTTAAACTTGCGAATGTGAATCTACTAAATAAGCAAAAACTAATAAGAAGAGTTTAAACACAAGTTACAGGACCTTGGGCGCAATTGATTTCTACTTCCAAACCTTTTATCCATCATTGAACCTACAACCTATTCAATACTTTTACTACTTTTTTTGAAGATATATCTTCTATCCTTCTTTGATAGTAGTTTACAAGAGTGAATTCGACATCTCTCGCTAAACCTTCACTAATGACTCCTTCAGTCGATCAAAGCCTAAAAGTATCCCATTAGTGGCATTAAGCATGAAGAATCAACAAGCTTGGTAACACTTATAAACATTGCACCGTGTCTAAGCATTGAACTAATTCATGCATTTACACAAGATTAGTCAAGAACGTTCAATGTTCATAAACTTCTCCTATTTGGTACACAAAACAAACATGACAAAGAATTCGACATTATCGTATTCATCTAGCATTTATCAAATCATCAACAATATTAGAAGCTCTAATTCATGCTCTTGGATTCCATATCAAAAGAGGGGAAAACTAGCTACTTTCTCCCAACCCTAACAAGCAATCATACAAGAAATTCATATACTCAAAGTTCCAACACCATTAATGCATTCAAAAACAAACATTCAAAGCACAACAAATACACAGTAGAAAAGTATTGAATAGCTCATACATAGTTCTCAAGATATGGGCTTGAGAGCCTTAATCAATTGCTCGGAAATAAAGTTTAGCTACTAGAATTCATACTAACCAACAATAGCAATTCAAGCATAAAATCAAGATTAAAAAAGATGAAAATGGTAGAAAACTAGGGTTTTAGAGTTGTGTGAAGAAGAGAGGATAAGATGGTATATATAGTACAAAAGGTCAAGAAGTAGATCTAGGCAGCAACTTGTCGCGGCTCACGATACAGGAATCGTGAGTCACAACAGACAGAGTAAGCAGCTCTTCAACGTTTTCTTCTTCTTGTCTAAATGTAGCAATCTCTTCTTCATATCTTCAAGTCTTCATGGTCTTCGTTATCTTCAAAAGTAGTCTTCATGGTTTTCAAATCTTCGAAATATTACCTTGTCTCAAAAAATTCCTTAGAAAAGTGATAAGGGCAAAAATGTTTCCCTTAACTTTCCTAATAGAATTTTAAGGTAAAATAGAGTATCTAAAGAACAGAAGCCTTCTAAAATGATTACAAAAGATCCCAAAATCACCATATAATAGGTAGGGGCTTCTTAGTTGTGTTGAAAGTATTTCAAATTTTCCTATTTGTTTAGGCTTTGAGCGTAAAGTGTAGATGCATAAAGCTGCTGTGTCAAATATAACAAAACAGAGGGAGTAGAACCTATATTATTCATTTTAAATAAATTAACTTGTTTGTTAAATGTGTTTCACTAATAAATTGTAGGCACTTTAAGTATAACTTGTAGGTGATCGAATAAATACTAGTAGGTACTTGAATAAATACTAATAGGTACTTTAACCTTATTAGTACTGTATAAAAAGTTTGACGTTTAAAATATAAAGTATATTATTTGTTTTAAGAAATTTAATATTTAAATTGAAGAATACCATACCTAAAATAAAATATACAATAGTTATTCCATAACTCATACTTAGAGGTGCTTCAAATTTTGTTTGTAGGGGCTTTTAATTTGTGATTAAGGTGCTTCAAATTCTGTTTGTTGTGGCAATAAGTGTTTGATGAAGCCGTTTTGAATTTTTATTTGTTGCCTTTTTTCATGGAAGGTGCTTCTATTTATGTGTGTAGGTGTTTTAACTTAAAGGTGTAGGTGCTCGAAAATGTAATTTTTGGTGCTTTAAGAATTTTGGGCAAGTTTGATTATTTGTTTGTTTAAAATAAGACGTTATGTGCATAAGTGCTTGAAAATGGTATTTTTTGTGTTTTAAGAATTTCGTGCAAGTTTGTATGTAATTTATAATGAGCGCAAATTTTAGGCACTTCTACTCTTGTTTGTAGGTGATTTTATGTTGTGTTAAAGGTGCCTCAACTTCTATTTGTTGGGGTTTTGAGTGTTTGATGAAAACTAAAATGTTTAAATCATATTTAGCATAAAATGTAATTTTGCGTAAAATGTAATTTTGCGTTTAAATTATATTTATCGTAGAGCGTAGGTGCTTCTACTATTATTTATAAGTGCTTTATGTTAAAGATGTGAGTGCTTGAAAATGATATTTTTGGTTCTTGAATAATTTCTTGCAAGTTTGATTATTCGTTTAAAATTTTACTAAGCATAAAGCATAGGTGCTTCAATTTATGTGTGTAGCTGCTCTAAGTTAAAGGTGTGGGTGTTTGAAAATTGTATTTTTGGTGCTTTAAGAATTTCGTGCAAGTTTGATTATTTGTTTAAATTTTAGTAAGCATAAAGCGTAGGTGCTTCAAGTTATGTGTATAGGTGTTTTAAATTAAATGTGTGGGTGATAGAAAATGATACTTTCAGTTCTTCAGGAATTTCATGCAAGTTTGATTATTTGTTTAAATTATATTAAGTATAAAGCGTAGATGCTTCAAGTTATGTATGTAGGTGCTTTAAGTTAAAGGTATAGGTGCTTAAAAATGAGTTCTCATGCAAGTTTAATTATTTCCTATAAGTGCTTTGAACATAAAGTGTTGATGCTTCAAGTTATGTTCGTAGGTGTTTCATTTTAAAGGTGTGGGTGCTTGAAAATTGTATTTGGTTGTTTTAAGAATTTCGTGCAATTTTGTATTTAAATTATATTGAGCGAAATGACTAGGTACTTCAAATTAAAGGTGTAGGCATTTTAAGTTAAATGTGTGGGTGTTTGAAAATGATATTTTTGGTTCTTCAAGAATTTCGTGCAAGATTGATTATTTGTTTAAATTTTATGAAGCATAAAGCATAGGTGGTTCAACTTATATTTGTAGGTGTTTGAAAATGATATTTTTAGTGCTTTAAAATTTTCGTGCAAGTTTGATTATTTGTTGTTAGCTTATTTATTGTTCATGCAATAAAATGAGTTTAATATTTATAGAAATGGAAAGGAAAAGGTCCAAATAACGAATTTCTACAATTATATATTTTTCTTTTGAATCATAGGCAATATATACTTCGGCCCAATTTTTGATAACCAAGCCAACAGAATGCATCACTAAACCTTGACCCTTTTTTTATATCACAGATAATAACTTGAATAAAAAGCATTTAAGAAAATTAAATCTGACAGAACGGTCCAAATATTTTAAGCTTTGATTAGTTTCAACATTCTCTCTAACTTCATTTCCTCCTCCTCTCTAACAGTTTATAACCAGTCTGTAACGGTTTTTTTCACGCCAGAAATGTTCTCTCCATGGCGGAGCCACCGCCCCCTGGTGATGGAAAAACCTTTCTCGCTACTTTGAAGAATAAATCACTCCCTCTAATCTCTTCTCTTCCAAGTAACCCAAACATTCAGGCCAAGAATGAGCATCTAGGCGACATTGCATGTCTATACACGGAGGATGAAATCAATACTCTATCATCCCATTATTCTAATGCTCTCGTCGGAAAATGGAACAACTGGAAGCATCATTCAAAATGGTTGATTTCCAAGGAAGATACCAACTAGGATTGATGGATTACAAGCACGTGCTTATCTGCTTTGAAGAAATTGCAGATTTCCAGCGCTGCTGGATCAAGGGCAGCTGGGTCTTTCAAGCCTCACTAATGAAGATCCTCAGATGGATGCCGAATTTCACTCCGAACACCGAGTCATCAATTGTTCCAGTGTGGGTAACTATAAAAAATGCCCCTCTCTATTACTACAATTTATCTGCAATTGAATTCATGGGGAACAACATAGGTTCATTTATTTTAACGGATGCTTCTACTACTGGTTTGACTCGTCCATCTGCAATCAAATTATGTGTTGAGATAGATCTTTTCAAACCTTTGAAAACTACAATTAGTCTGGGATTAATTAAAAACAATAAAAAAAATATTATATTGAATATGAGGATCTTCCTACCTATTGTACTCATTGTTCTAAGTTAGGTCATGAAATCAAGATACGCAGGATTTTCAATACTATTTTGAATCTGAAATGGGCACCTACGGTCTACATGTTTAACTCCCCTCCTACTAGACTAAATGATGGTTTAGAGGATATTCTGGATATGACTAAGTCTGTTGAGGATAGGTCTGTTGAGGTGACTAACACTGTTGTAATGACTAACACTACTGTAATGAATAAGTCTGTTGCTGTTGAGACAATTCACAAGATTACTTCTTCCACAAATAGGATAGATAAACCAATTTTGTATGTAGACAGTCCCCCTAAATGTCCTACACATCCAATAAATGCTAGTCTTTCTAGTCCTGTTCAGATCCAGGTATCAGCAGGTGAGAAAAATCAAGAATCAAAGGAGGAACCTGTGCATCCAATAAAAGTAATGGGGATTGGGCTGAAAACACATAAGACATTGAAAATGAAGCAATAGACTATTATAAGGAGCTCTTGACTGAACCTGTTCAGCCTGAACTAGGTTTATATTATAGACACTTCCTTAGTAAAATTCCTGCCATAATAACAGAGGAGAATATTGTAGTTTTGATGAGAGTTGTGACCATGAAAGAGTTAAAAGCTGTGGTTTTTAGTTTAAAGAAAGATTCCAGTCCAGGTCCGGAGGGTTTCACTAGTTCATTTTATATCAAAGCTTGGGATTTGATTAAATGAACTTATGGAAGCTGCTAATGATTTCATGTCAGTAGCTCCTATTCCTAAGGGTATCAGCAGCACCTGGATTTCAGTGATCCCTAAGATATCTACACCATCAACTTTGGATGATTATAGACCTATTAGTCTCTCTAATGTTTCTAATAAAATCTTTTCAAAGATCTTAACGGAGAGAATTAAACCTTTGATGGAAAAAATGATTTCACCAAATCAATCAGCTTTTTTAAA
>JAULKM010100588.1:0-10450 GCA_032355605.1 Rubia tinctorum
TCAGATGGTCCAGCAGAAAATGCTTCACTGACTTCTTTGTATACAGCTGGAAGCAGATTCTCATCAGCACGCTCCATTATAGCTGCCATGTTGATTATAATGAGGGACACAGAAATCCCAAAGATTCTCCTTGTTCTACAATCACAGAGCGGATGGTAAGACCCAGTAGATTATATCAATAACAAGTCAAACAAGATCAAATGTTTTACAAGTTTGTCAAATGACCAATAAGTTCCTACATCTTCCAGTGAATTTTAGGAAAGAACGATTTTTTAACATTAGCTTTAACAAATGTAAGCAAATATGAAAGTCCCACCCAAAAAAAGAATTTTAGCACATGAAAAAGAAATGCTACAACCAACTAAATAATCCCTTAAAACTTCACCTTACACCTCAGTTTCATAAAGAGCAAATATCTTTAAGAAAAATCAAAGCTTGACATCTATTCATACATGATTAACCACGAGTCATCTACATGAATCCCATTACTATTTTTAAAATACTAATTATACATCAACAAGGTCTTTATCTGACTATGCAGGTCAGCTACGTGAACCACATCTCTCCAGACAACTTTTTATCTGGTCCATATCATGAGATTCGACACATGTTTATACAATGCAAGCCCCCTCCTTTTACTGATCCAGGACAGTTTATATACAGGTAGTAAAATATCCATAGATAGGCATTTTACCCAAATGCTCAGCCAGTTTCACTTATACTCCTTCCTTTCAGTGCAAGTACAATTCATTTCAAACCATTCATCTTTGCTCATTTATTACTCTTATAAACCACCAACATAAGAAACACAAATCATTAAATTGTAGAATATAATCAAAGGTTCTGCTAGATATGGTCTTTAATTCGAAATCAGGACTGTTATGTGGAGCCAACACAGGATTAAAGCATATGTAAATTATAACCGGCTTCACAGAAATAGCAATAAACTATTAGCAGATTAGCAATGAAGCTCTCCACATGTAAATTAACAGCTATCATGACCGTCTTTCTGACATTAGATGTTTTCTTCACTTAATTTGTTTCCAGCCCAATCAAACAGTTCTTGTAACACAATATAAGAAGCCATCAAACACTAAAATCCAAGAAAAGAAGAGAGATAGCTTACGTCATGTTGCCGTGGAAACTGGGAAGAAGAGATTGAAAACGAGATTGAAAACGGGTATATCTCGATGTCCGAAGGGCTGGTCCCATCAACCAGACAAGACCAGTTCCTACAACAAAATCCCAGAAAACGGAAACTCCGATCCCGGATTACTGCGGTCGGAGAGGATCGTCAACATGGCCGTTTACAGAGACGCCGTTGACCGATGGGATCCCAGGATCAATATACTGTTCATATATTTTTAAAATTACTTTTCGGGTACTATTCAGATCGATTAGCTTTGGTTAATATTCTGTGGTTTAGATTAAAGAATTGGATAAGGAAAGATTGTGCAGTAACTGATTTTATATTTTTGGTGGGAAAGAACTGAGACGCAAGTTGTTGGTTTGTTTGTGGAGGGATTTGATATGAGTCTAAGGTCTTCTGTGAATGTGAAAAACCGATTCAAAGATTCGTCATCCTAGGACTTGTCAAAATGCTTTTTCGTTGGTTAAATTCTTGAAAATCAACTGTGGGATTGCTCAGATTTTTCATGCCCAATTGCCCACTGTGAATTTGTGATGCGTTAATGAACTTCATTTATGACCCTCCCATTCGTTCACAATTAGTGTTATCGGTGCATTTATAAAGAAAAAATTTACGAGTAATAGCTGTGGTGGTTTGATTTTAATGGAGCTCACGGTCAGGCACCATGAAGGTCGGCTAACTGTTTGAATTAAGTATGAAAAATCTCACTTCAATCATTTTTATAATTAAATTATAAATATCTATATATTGTGATATGCCTTAAAACATTTTTAAAGTTATTAAAAAACTCGTTTGAATAAATAAAAATAAACTTCGAAACTTCCATTAGTTACATCAGTTATAAGATGACTCTGTTTAACGGTAAGTCGATCTCACAATCATATCAAAATTCATTTTGCATAAAATTCTATTTTTCATATAAACTCAATATAAAAGTGTAAGCTTAATATAAATGACACTCCATTCGTCCTACTTCATTTTGCCTACTCCCTCTGTCCCACCTCAATCTTCATAAAGACAAATTGAGGTGGGGAATTTGTACAGTGATAAAGTCATAAAAAGATGACGAAATATAGTTTTTGAAATGAAAAAAAAAAGTTGATGGGTAATAGGGCAAATTATATTAACGGCTCACAACTCCTGCCAAAATTACAGCAGAAAAGGCAAAAACACAAAACTACCCATCAGCAAAAAAAACTCCAACTTAATAGCTCATAAAATATCAAACATGCTCAAATAGAAACAATAATATTACCGAATAACACAAATTCTTAAACATTAAAACTGTTTAAACATTAAAACAACCTTCAAGCAACCAGATTTGAGAAACCATAACCAATTTTCCATATTAACCAAACTCAACCAAAAAACAAGTAAAAATCGTAAAGAATGCAAGAGGGATGACCATTTAACCACGGGTTTTCGAAAAACACATTTAAAACTGACAAATTCGAAGGCGAAAACATAAAGTCGCCGCAGTAGATGCTAGAGCAACTGTTGTTCATGCGAGATGTCGCGGCTACCTTTGGGTGAAAGAGAGAATTCATAGAGAACAAAAAATACCAGAGAAGATGAAAAGATTGAGCGAATTTGGAGAGGAATATAGCTTTGAAGGAAGATTTGAGAGAGGGGGGAGAGGAAGAGGAGGATCCAAAGGAAGAGAGAGAAATAGAGAGAGAGGGGGGGGAGGCCCAGTCCAATTCAGGTGAAACGGAGCTGGGTTGAGTTGAGAAAAGATGAGAAGAGCTGAGTTGAGTTAATTGGAACTGAGATGAATTGAGAATAACTGAGAAGAGTTGAGAAGAGATGAGAAGAACTTAACTAAGTCAAACTGAACTGAGTCAAACTGAACTGAAATGCATCAAATTGACTGAATCAAACTAAACTGAACTGAATCAAATTGAACTAAATTAAGTAAAAATGAACCAAACTGCATCAAAATGAACCCAACTAAATAAAGATGAAGTGAAATGAATCACAATAAATTGAACTGAATCAAACTGAAATGGACTTAATTTAACATAACGGAGATGATATAAACTGAACCGAAATGAATAAAATTGAGCTAAACTGAATCAAACTTAACTGAATTGAATAAAACTTAACTGAACAAAAAATAATTAAAAGAAGATAACGGTTAAATTATATTAAATAATAATAACTAATAATTAATAATTAATTTGGATATAAATATCCTTAAATAATATATGATCTTAATTTTAAGATGTAATAATAGAATTCGAACCCTAATGTTATAGAGTTTGAAGTGAAATAAACTATACTTTTTATAATTGCAAAATTTCACAAATATAATAAATAAAATTAGTAATAATATGACATTTTTGTGAAATATATTGAAATTATTAATTAAATATATGTAGGAAATAAGGAACGCGAAACTACAATTAAATTTAGGATTGAATCAAACAAAGTTTTTAAAACAAAATAATTCCAAATACATCATACCACAATCGTATAATAATTCGACCTACACCCTCGTAGCATAGCATTAGAGATGATCTATGCGCATCAGTAATTAGTGTTGGTAGTATGAATTTAAATGAATCATACTACTGCGTACAAGATGTATATTTTCATAATTTACAACACTAGTTAATAATTTTAGATAGAATTTATCTATGATAATTATTTATTTTTTCTCATAATTTACATTGTAGTTATATAGTATTCAATCAATGTAAAATTCATAAGTAAAATTTAAACACCCAAGTGAGACTTAATTGAGTAATTTTTAAATTAAGATTTCAAATTTCACGATATTTAAAAATTGGTTAATAATTAAAAATATAATATGTTACTTGTAAACATGTTAAATATAATCAATTTAGTTAGTTAATTATATTACATATTAACGTATTAATTAAATTAATAATCAATAATTAATAATAAATCATGATGTGAATAATAGGATGTGAATTAAATAATTTATTTAAAAATTTGAAACATAATATAAATTTTATGATGTAATTATAATATTCTCTATCTTGAAGTGAAGTGAATTATAATAATTCATACATTCAAATATGAACAACATTTACTATAAGTTTCATATTAAAATAGATTAAATAACTTTCTAAATTAAAAATATATGAATGGAGTTGAAAGTAAACAATATGAAATTATTAGAGCAGAGCTTAGCTGAGTTGAGAAGAGTTGAGAAGAGCTGAGAGGAATTGAGAAGAGTTGAGAAGATTTGAGAAGAGATGGGAGGAGTTGAGAAGAGCTGAGAGGAGTTGAGAAGAGCTGAAAAGAGCTAAGAAGAGTTGAGAAGAGTTGAAAAAAGTTGAGTTGACATTATTGGAGTTGAAATAAGTTGAACTGGACAGGGCCGAAGAGGAAGGTAAGAGAGAGGGGGAGAGAAGCAGTTTGGATTTGGAAAAAAGAGACAAGCGCGTTGGGAATGTACACTTTCACTTTAATCTTCTCCCTTAAACCCTAATTAACCAGCCCAAACTCATTGCAATTTTAGTCAATATAAGGGGTAAAACGGAATTTCAAGCCAAGTCAACTGGGCCTTTTTATTTTATTTTTTGAAAAAAATCAGTCATTCTAAGATGCTGGGAAAAACGCCTAGCGGCGATCACAATAAGTGGAATTGACATCCAATCTAACTGGCCTCTAGAAATAACTAACATATTACAAGGATATCTAAATTACATGTCCACCAGAATGATCGTCTGTATTATTACAGATCAGAGATCCAATAAAAAAACTGTAACATTGCCCTCAGGGATATTAACTTGCTTCCTGCGAAAAATATGACCACTTGGCAAAAATGAGCGCATCACGCATCATTATCACCGCGCCAAACAAGGAACTTCTACAACTGTAACACCACTTGATCCAACCACTATCTATGTTGTCCAAACTATAAACACCTTGAAAAACACAGACCTGACTTGCCCAGATTTATGAAACCCCTAAAATAAAACCACAAACGAAATTGCGAACACACGATCTGTACAAGAAGATTGAGAACAATACATCAACATGAGCAATTAAATCGAGTTATCATCATGAATACAACAATCTGATCGATCAGGTCAAAGAAAAAAACAAATTTGTGGAGACAAATCTCACACTTATTCAAAAACAAAAACATGAATTAAAATAAAATGTTATTCCCCATCTCCGCTAATAGGGAGATGGGGAAAAAGCTTAAAGAAGAAGGTGTGTGGCTTGGAGAGGGCTGCGACTTGGAGAAGGGTTTAGGGGACAACTGGGCCTTTTATGACAAAAATCAGATGATGCATTTTAAGCTGGAACATCTCAACATAAAAAGTGTGAAGTTTGAGTTGGGACGGATGGAGTATTTATTTTTTTTACAGTGTTAATGAGCATATTTGACCGTAAATATCTCTAGTTACCTACAATAATGCCGCATAAAAAATCAAGATTTATAAAATACTCAAACTGCTTAATTTGACTTTTGGAAGTCAAACTAACCCAATTTCGACCATTAAATTCTATTATTATATATGACTATTATCATATTTTTTATTTTTTATTTTTTTACACACAAAAATAAAGATATTAATAGTTAAAAATTGATTCAGTTGACTTTCAAAAATTAAATTAAGAAATTAATGGTGGGACGGAGGGAGTATCTGTTAAGATGAATCTAACAATATCTCACATGATACTTTTATTATATATGATTTAATTTATACTCACGGTCAAAATTTACAAAGTTTGATTCTGAAAAAACAGTTAAGCAAAATGAAGTCCCTATGTTGGCGGGAAAAAACACTAACATGAGATAAGATTGAAACATTGAATAATATGCATTGTAATTTGAAATTATAACATTTATTTTAAATATTTGAAAGATATCTCACAAAACAAATATGACATGGGAAATACCGTCTTTCCGTAGGCATATGGAAAGACAGGGTTGAATTGGAATTATAGAAAGGTAAAAAATTTAGTTGTAATATTAAAAATTTATTATACAACATGCAATAGTTATAAGTTTATGACCTGATTAATGCAACCCGAAAATTTTATCTTAATTTATTTTAATTTACAGTTTAAATTTTGATTTTTCCATAATTTATTGATAGATCGTATTTCAAGAGACGTACTCAAAAAATATTATGAACTAAAGAAATTTTCGCTAATAATTTCTCTAAGGAATGTAGTATGTATATATCTCCCCTCCTTACTTCATATTTGACACTTACTAAAAGTAAATATCCCAATCCAAACTTTACCCTTCCTTTTTTTTGTTAAAAAATGGCAACCCGAATTTACAAGAGATGTAGATTCTCCACTTAGATACTTTGTTCTCTTCTCGGAATCTAAAGTGCTTTTGCAAAGTTTACAAACGTTTCATTAATAAGTTAAGCATTTTTTAAGTTGGGTAAATTCCTAAAAATTTGTTTATGGTGAAAGCATAAATTATATTTTAAAGAAAAATAAGTCAAATATTTTCTCATACTTTTAAAATAAGTCAGCAAAAGAAGAAATAAAATATTAAATCAATTAGAATCAGGTTAAAAAATGAATATCCTTTCTGATTAGTTTTATATATATCATTTTCCATATTTGATTATGTCTTGTATACCCTTTGTACTCACTATATATATGTGAATACACACAACCATATTTATTTTTGGGTTTTACATTCTATCATGGTATCAGTCAGGTCTCTCTAAATATTCTTTGGTTTTTCCCAAAAGATATTTTTTATGAATTACATGTTCTTGGTCATCCTATTAATGATGAGGACATTGTTGTTGTGTTTTGTCGTGGCTTGAATGATAAGCTTTCCCAGTTTTCTTTTGCTCAAATGGTGAAAGATAATTTACCATCTTTGTATACCATTATTGCTGATGCTGAGACTTTTGATAACATTGTGCTATTCTAGAGAAGGTCATTTTTAGAGAATGTCATTTTTTTATTAAACATTCTAGGGAACACCGAAAAAAACTTCTGTCATCAACAAATATAATGCTCCGTTAAATGTTGGACATTTCTGGCTGCACCACGGTCAAATATAATAAGGAGCTCATTATAATGATAAAAAATTTATGCACTTAGATCTTTAAAAAATTAAATTAGGGATGCTATCATCAATTCATGATTAATTGATTGAATTAAAAATATATAAAATATAATTTTTTAATTTGATCCATAAAATATAAATTCATCATCTTAGATTAAAATATATATACAGTGCTAAATTGTTAATATTTTATAATCATCAATTATATAGATTAAATAAATTTAAAATTTATGATAATCTAAATTTAATATTAAAATAATAATATAATATACCTTAATGTATTAAAAAAATTATGACAAAATCTTGAGAAATACCGTCTTTCCATATGCATATGGAAAGACGAAGTTGAAATATAATTATAGAAAGGTAAAAGGTTTTACTTGCAGTATTAAAAACTTAATTTGCAACGTGCAGTAGTTATAAGTTTACGACCCAATTAATGAAACCTGGAAATTTTATCTTGATTTCTTCTAATTTGCAATTTAAACCTTGGTTATGGAAAGATGGTCTTTCAAGAGACGAATTCTAAATAGACAAAGTTTTGGGAAAGACAACATTTTCATAGGCATATGGAAAGACGGGGTTGAATTAGAATTATAGAAAAGTAAAAGACTTTAGATGCAATATTAAAATTTTATTATGCAACGTGCAATAATTATAAGTTTATGACTCAATATTCAAAAATTTATCTTGATTTCTTTTAATTTGTAATTTAAACCTTAGTCTTTCCATAACTTGTGGATAGGCGGATATTCAAGAGACGAACTCATTTTTAATACTATTACCAATCACATATTGATATGTAATAAAATATGTCATTTAAAAAAAATCGTATAAATAGACAAATTTTTGGGAAAGACCGTACCAATCACATATTGATATGTAATAAAATATGTCATTTAAAATAAAATAAAATCGTATAAATAGACAAAATTTTGGGAAAGACCGTCTTTCCATAGACATATGGAAAGACGGGATTGAATTAGAATTATAGAAAGGTAAAAGGTTTTAGTTGTAATATTAAAATTTTATTATGCAACGTGCAATAATTATAAGTTTATGACTCGAAATCCAAAAAAATTATCTTGATTTCTTCTAATTTGTAATTTAAACCTTAGTCTTTCCATAACTTATGTATTGGCGAATATTCAAGAGACGAACTCGTTTTTAATACTATTACCAATCATATATTGATATGTAATAAAATATGTCATTTTTAAATATTAGTTTAAAAAAATAAAATATGTCATTTTTAAATATTAGTTTTAAAAAATAAAATCGTATAAATAGACAAAATTTTAGAAAAGACCGTTTTTCCATAGACATATGGAAAGACGAGATTGAATTAGAATTATAGAAAGGTAAAAAGTTTTAGTTGCAATATTAAATTTTTATTATGCAACATGCAATAGTTATAAGTTTACGACTCGATTAATGCAGTACGGAAATTTATCTTGATTTCTTATAGATTGAAATTTAAACATTGGTTTTTACATAACTCATGGAAATACCGTCTTTAAGAGATGGACTTTAATAAAAATTGCAAATAAAATTTACAAAGTGTTAAATAAATCATTGAAAGTATTTACAAATAAAATCTTTCAGTATTATATTTTATATTTAAATAAAGTATTTTATACTGATTTTAGTGTCAAAATTAAAATTTATTAGAAACACTCATATATATATGTTTAATATAATAATTTTAGATATTTTTGTAGGCAAACTAACTTACGTGGAAAGAATTGAATCCAGTGAGTCAAAAAAATAAAAGAATAAGTAGATTCAGCTATTATCATGTAATGAAATTTGATAATATTAAAAAGATAAACCAAAATGGAAAGTGTGTCAAATTTAAAAATATATATTGTAAAAAATAAGTATTATGAAAAAATTTCCCTAACAAATGGAGATTGAGAATACAAAAAAGAATGTGCATCCTCATAATATGGTATGATTAATTACTCATTAATTGAAAAGAATTTAGGTATTGAAAAAACATTGAAAATGAAAAAGAGATGTACATTGTAAATTGAACATTGACTTTATAAAATATTACATTTTCAATTAATTTTTAAAAGTAACGTGAAATTATATGTGAATGTTATATGTCAAAAATTATGTGTGAATGTAATATGACAAGAATAACCTCCTTTAAAATATACTGTGTAGAAATTTTAGCCCGGTTGATGCGGTTCGGTTGGGAGACGACGTCTATATTTGATGACGTTCCCTAAATGACGTTCTTTTGCACTGAAATTGCACGGTTGGTGGCTTGGCGACCATGGATCTACAGTTAGACGTCTAAGCGATGATGTAATTATTATGATTGACTGCGTACTTTTATTTTTATCAGTTAATTTAAAAATTAGATAAATTTTATCATTTTGTTGTAATTTATTAAAAATTAGTGTTATTAAAGCATGTTTCTTTCGTCCAATCAGTAATGACATACTCCCTCCGTTTCAATATAAGTTGCACACAAAAAAAATCACGATTTTCAAGAAATATGTTTGAACATTAATATGTTTAACTACATATAATATCGACAAATAAAAAATTAATATTTGAAAACTACTTATTATGATGAATCCAACAACATCACATACAATAGTATTATTATATATATATATTCAAATATGTTAGTATCAAAGTTTGAGAGTGTTGACTGCCAAATAGTAAGTGTGCAGTTTATGCAGGAACAGAGGGAGTATTTGCTTTTTCACGGTATTCAATGATCATATTTGACCGTTAATATCTCTCACTACATACACCAATTCCGTATAAAAAATTGATATTTAGAAAATATATATTAAGATGAATTTATTAATATCTCACATGATATATTTATTTTATATATATATATACATTTATATATTTATGGTCAAAATTTACCAAATTTAAATTTAAAAAAATATGTTATTAATGGTGGAACAGAGGAAATATTCTTTTAATAAGATACTACACGATATTATTCTTACTTATACTTTAATTCAATTTTATAATTAAAATCAAGAAAATTTGGCTAAATAAACAATTAAATTGCAACTTAGTTTAATACAGAGGACTAGTGAATATACTTAATTGTTAACAAATTTTGTGAGTTTTTTCTTCTCTTCACAAAAGGCACTAGAATAAGGATTGTCTAATTATTCGCAAAGCACCATGTAATAAGAATTATTTGCTATTGGTATCAACCGGGGTCATTTCAGTAATTTTTGACTTTCCTGATTTGAGAAAACGACACCGTTCTGCCTTATTACTCCTGTTCG
>JAULKM010100589.1:0-10450 GCA_032355605.1 Rubia tinctorum
CATCTCTTGAAAGACGGTCTTTCCATAAGTCATGGAAAGACCAAGGTTTAAAGTGTAAATTAGAAGAAATTAAGATATAATTTTCGGGTTGTATGAATCGGGTTATAAAATTTATAACTACTTCATGTTGCATAATAAAACTTTAATATTGCAACAAAACCTTTTACATTTTATTATTATAATTAAACCCCATCTTTCCATAAACCTATGGAAAGACCGTCTTTCCCAAGACTTTGACTAATTTATTTAACTAAAAATACAAATACAAAGAGAATATGAAAGTAGTTTAGAAATTAGGATAAATAATTTATATATTTAGGGTAATATGGTTCTAGGGGTTGGGTCTGAGTCTTAATATTTTAACCCGGACATAGACCCATTTTAAAAATCTAGACCCATACACAAACTTGAATCCGGTGGGTCTAAATTTTTTGGACCCATACTCGACCTAACGGGTTTAGACCCTGTTGGTTTGGGTTTGGTCCTAGACCCATGATCATCCCTAGATTTATATCTTAGATCTTGTAATTAATTGCTTGAGATATGTTGCTACTGCTCTATGTATTTTTAATCTTCTTTTTGTATGCGTCTGTCAAAGATATTCATATATGTGCTGTTGATTGTTTTTCCTCGGACTAAGGCTAAGATTGAGGGTGTGAGGTTCCTCAGACTGTGAGCAGAGGAAGGAAATTTGAACTTCAGGGCAGCAATGATTCTTTTTCCTATAATGTCAGGAAAATTCTAAAGGTGTCCCCTACTTTCTCTTCCTGTTAGGGGAGAAATGGACCTGAGGAATGGGTGATTGATCGCGTCGATATGTCCACCCATTATGCCATGGTATGCTTCCACAGTTTGATTGTGTTTTCTTGTGTTTAATTTATGGTGTTAATATTGGTTTTCAGGTTGTTGTAGATTCTTTGCCACTAGCAAGCCATGTAAAAGAGATGGAGCCTCTTGTTCAAGAGTTTTGGGAATAAAGGCCGAATTATATGGTGTTTGTGAACATCTTCGCTTGTCCGAGGAAGATGGTGCTCATGAACATCTTCGTTTGGTGAGGAAGACGATGCTCGTGAACATCTTCGTTTTTCCAAGAAAGAGGTTTTACGCCAGCAACATGAGATCGAATGTTTAAAACGAGCAAGGTGTCCTCCTCATGGTTATACTTAGGTTATAGTTCAACGGGTCTTACAGTCCCAGGGGTTTTGTGATTTTATTTATGTGATCACAGATGTTGCATATGACCTTAGGAGCTATATGTGTTATGAGACGATACGGCCTTCCAATTCCAGTCGTGCATACAATCTTCCCATCATGTCAGATATAAAACAAGGCCTAGGAATGAAGTTGACAGACTGTATCAAGCCAAAGTGGATGACAAAGATTTCTTGTTTTTTCTCATAGTTTTTATGGAAGAGCATCTTGACATGCTCAACGTGGAGGAAATACATACTTGTACAATGGATGCATGAAGGCCTGACTTTCTGAGTGTGGGTGAGACAATTGTTAGGGACAATATGAATTCACCCTTGAATGATCAAGTTTGTGAATGATGTATTTGTTGTATAAATAATAGTTAAATTGTTGTTGTCTAGAATCTTGTTGTGGGGTTTCCACTGATGTGTTTTTACTACTTTCCTTGCTATTTTTCTTATTTTTAGGTTCTTTTACGGTGCAACAATAGTCGGTTTTCTTCGACTATTGATATCGAATTCCTCTCTAAGTGTCCTATTCTTGAGAGCTATTTCGGAACCATGTGTGTTGGCTGCTCTATAATATTTCCCATTAGAGAAATAGTGTGTAAGACACTTTCTATGTTTTAGAGTATATGTAGTTTTGTTGCTGAGTCTGTTTCTATCGGGGGAACAGTGAATGTTCAACCCCCGATAGGTTGGTCTTTTCACCGTGATAGCTTGGTTACAGTCATTCGTGATATCCTAGATGAGCTTTTCAAACTATCTTAGCTTACTAGAATTATGTATCTTGCTCTAGGGAAGTAGAGGTTGGTATGCCGCGTAAGATGTTCATTAAGGGATGTGCTGACTCAATGTTTAAAACTTGCATCATTGTGGGACCATAGGAGGAAAATATGTGAGAATTTTATTACTAGGTTGAAGAGTGATTACCAATAATTAAGGTCCACTTGTTGTGTCCAGCAGGATGAGTTGCGAAGACTGCGTGATCAAGAAACGATAATGGAGGCGGGTTCCATCTTCTAGTGCGGCTGAGTTGCAGCATAAAAGAAGGATATTGGACAAGACTTTGGCTCATGTTGGCAAGGTCTATCAGAAGCTCGATATTGTCAAGGCTGAGTTGTCTTCTACTAAGGCTTTAGTAGTGAAGTGGTAATCTAAGTATGACGTACATCTGGTTTTGACCTTGGGCTTGGAGGAAGCGAACAAGCAACTTACTAAGGAAAACAAAGCTTTTCCATGGTAAATCTTTAGGTGGGACGAGGCTTTATTATTCACTACCATCCTCATCGAGGAATGTTCGCAATACCTAGCAGGACCTCTAACGACATGTGATCCCGTCATATCTTGAGATTCAGGACGATGTTCATGATTACGTGAAAAGGCTTGAGGAGGAAAATGATGCTTTGCAGCGGAGGGTGTCTCAATATCAAAAGACCGTACCGTTTATAAGTTGCCAAATCAATCGGGATGAGTATGGTTCAATTAAATATTGGAGATCATACTATCAATATCAGTTGAATTGGTTGCGTGGATTAAATCAAGGAGAACATCCTTCTTATAGGGACATGGAGTACCTGCTTGGGCAATGTGAGGAGAATAAATTATAGTTGTAATAATAAAGGAAATTTACCGTAGAGGGTTTTCACCACCAAAAATTATAGTTGTAATAATAAAGGAAATTTACCGTACAGGGTTTTCACCACCAACATGTATCTTATTTTTGTGTGATTGAGTTTTTCTTTCCTTGCCATTTTTATGGTTATTCAATGTAAGGAGGCCTCTTTTATTGGTGGTTATTCTGCTCAAGTAAAATATAAGGATGTAGACCCATGAATTTAAGAAGCCGCATGTGATTTTCCCACTTAAGTTGCGGGATGGGGCTGTGCCCGTATTTTTGTGAAGGTGCAGGTGATTTTCCTTCTTAAATTGCGGGATGAGTATGTACACACTGTTTTGCTTTCGGGAAGACTTTTTCTTTTCATTTATGTATATACGACCACGATTATTTCGTATTGTGAGCCTTTTTGGGTGCTCCTGGTCAACAGTAATTCCGAGACCTTTGTACAATACATTCATTTAGGAACCCTAGGTCTACATGTGGTATTTCCTAAGTTTGGTTATATGTCATGTATTGGGAACACGTGTATCATCCATTTGGGCGAGAGAGAGAGCACCTGTTGGACTTGTATGTCATTGTTATCTTGTACGTGCCCTCCCAAGCTGTGTAAAGTTTACTAGTCTTTTTGGCCAAGCTGGCTTCATTCTTCCTTGCGGATAGGTTACCGACTTTGAAGGTTGTTTATTGGAACTTGTCATTGTATGAATTTTCCATCTGTTACATGTACCTGGCTTCTCTGATGCTTGCAATTTAGTGACATCCTCCAAGATATTTAAGTTTGTTCTCACATTGTCCTAATTTTCTGTCCACTGTATGTTATTGCTCTCAGACTGGCTATACCTACCTCTACTAGTATGACTGCTTCGTGGCCATAAGTCAGACTGAATGGCATCTTCGATGTGGGTGTCTTTGGTTTCGTCCTATAAGTCTACTACACAATATTCCATTCTTTTTACCCATCTTGTTTGCATTCTTTCCAGGCATTTTTGGATTCCTTGGATAATTAATGGTTCAGTTGCTGACCTCTACTTGACCGTCAGCTTGTGGGTGTGCGACAGAGGTGAACTTTTGGAGTGTGCTTAGATCGCCATACCATGCATCGAATGCCCACTTGAGGACTGTGTACCATTATCTGAGACAATTGTCTTAGGTATGCTAAAGCAACAAACTATATTTTTCCACACAAATGATATAGCTGTTTTGGTTGTTATCCTATTGAGCGACTTTTCCTCCACCCACTTAGTGAAGTAATCTACCGCGACTATGAAGAACTTCACACCACATGATCCTGGTGGGAATGGTCCCATGATATCTATTCCCCATTTGTTGAATGGAAATGCAGTGTATACCTCCTATCATCTTGGATTGCGGTTTCCACTGAATTGTTTCATTATTTTGTGGCTAATGCATTTCTGGACGAACGTGTGTAGATCGTTGAACATTGTTTGCCAGTAATATCCTGCTCTTAGTATTTTCTTTGCTAGTGTTCTTACTCTTTGTTGTAAACTGCATCAACCTTCATGCATATCCCCGAGGATTTATGTGGCTTCATGAGGGCCGACACACTGTAGCCATGGTGTTAGGTAACATTTTTTTTGTAGAGGATACCATTGGAGTAGCTATATGAAGATGCATTAAGCTCTATATTTTGTGTTTATGTCCTATCTTGGGATAAATGACCGCTATGAAGAAACTTTATGATAGGTTTTATTCAACCTTCGCCACCCTCTTGTAGTCCTACTACTGTTGTAGATGTGGTGCTACTATTGTAGATGTGGTGCTACTGTTGTAGATGTAGTTCTATGTTTTTGGATCAATTCAACCAAAACATCTTTTTCATTCTGAAGTGAGTTGAAGCCCAAAGTGACTAACTGGCGGAGTTCATCCGCCCTTGTGTTTTTTGAGCGTGGTATGTGTGATATGTTGAATTATTCAAACTTACAGATGAGCTATTTTTTCGTGTTCAGATATTTGATCAACTGTATTTCCTTGACTATGTAATCGTTGAGTACCTGCTAGACGAGAATCTGTGAATCACTATGAATCAACTGTCTTTCCTTGACTATTTAATCAACTGTCTTTCCCATCTTGTATGCCTATTCTTGAGTCTAGGTCGAGTCCTCCTATGAGTGCTTCATACTCGGCTTCATTGTTCATTAAGGAGAATTGAAATCGGAGTGCCTATTTGTGGTCGTCCCCTTCTGGCCTGATCAGTAGGATCCATGCTCTACACCCTTCTTTATATGATGCTTCATCGACAAACAAGGTCCATGCACTATGGGTTATGCTCTCTTTACCTTTTGATTGATTGGTTTATCCTTTTCTGCCAACTCTAAATGTATCTCATCAACCATGTCTTCTAGAAAATTTGCTAAGGCTTGTGCCTTGATTAACATCCTTGGGTTGAATACAATTTTGTGTCCTTCAAATTCGATGCCCCATTTTGTTAAATGACCCAATGATTTTGGCATATGGAGAATCTATTTGATTATTTGGTTTGTGTAAACCACAATCTTGTGGGCCGGAAAGTAAGGTCGAAGTTTTCTGGTGGAGTGGATTAGAGCTTGGATGAGTTTATTAATGGATGAGTAATTATTTTCTGCTTCTTAAAGGCTGCTGACATAATATACTAGTATTTTGCGACCGGGTTCCTTCTTTACCTAGAAAAAATTCACTCCGTGCATAGAAACTACCAATAAGTACATAGTTTCCCTATCGTTTGGTGCTGATAATGGTAAACGTTGTAGTTCAGATTTGAGGTTTTCATAAGCTTTTTGGCGTTCCCCCATCCATGTGAATTTGGATGCTTTCCTCAGTACATCAAATAATAGCATATGCTTTTCTGCTGCTTTGGTGATGAAGCGGTTGAGCACAACCAAGGACCCTATTGGTATTTGAACTTCCTTGATAGTTTGAGGGGGTGGAAACAACTGGATAACTTGTATTTTCTCAGGGTTGGCCTCGATACCAGTTGAGGAAATTTTAAGCCCCAGGAATTTTCCTGTTTCTCACCGGTGGTACATTTTTTGGGTTTAAGTTTCATTTTGATGACCTACAGTGTTAACAATGTCTCTTCTAGGTTCTTCGGGAATTCCTGGAGGGTTTTTCTCTTAATGACCATATCATTCACATAGATCTCTATGTTGCGTCTGACTTGGTGTGAAAATTTCTTGTCAACGGTTCGCTTATATATAGCTCCAGTATTTTTCAAACCAAGGGCCATTTTGTCGTAATAGAAGGCTCTGGAGCTAGTGATGAAGGCATTTTTTTCTGCATTCTCTAGCCTCATTTTTATTCTTGGTATCCTTTCTATGTGCTTGGGAAGGCCAAAATTTCACACCCCGAGATAGATTCGACTAATTGGTCTATCTTGGGCAGAGGTTAGAATTTTTTTTGAACAATATCTGTTGAGATATGTGTAGTCGATACACATCTTCCATCCAACATCAGTATTTTTCATCATAATGGGGTTATCTAGCCATGTGGGGTATACTATTTCTAGCCTTGGCTTCTTTTGTTTTATGTCGATCATGTACCAAGATTCTATGCTTCTGCCTTACTGGCTTGATTTTCGGATCAATGTTTAGGTGGTGTGTAGCTATGCATGGGTCAATGCCAACCATTTCATGTACGGACCAAGCAAAAGAGGTAGAGACCGCATCTTATTCGCTGAACGTGATTACTTCACCTGATTGTTTTCTTTTTTCCAAGGGGCTCTTGCAGTGGTGGTGACCTTGCATGTGTCTTCTATGTGTTGATAGACATTATACTAGTCGACCAGTGGATTGTGTAAATGACATTCTCCGGGACGGTATTACCAACACTGTCTCCTAAATTTATGGCTGCTGTCAGCTTTAGTTTTGGCTTCGCCTGGTTTGGGGTTGCAGGTAGGATCTTGTCGCTACCATATCATGCAGATCCTCCTAGCTGGGTTTCTTCCATTATGTATTGAGCGAGTAGTACGTCCTTGTTTCAGTAGTTCTTCTTTCTGTATCCTCAAATCGTTACAGCTATTTGTTTCATGCCCGTGATCTTTATGGAATTCACAATGATAATCCTTGGATCTTTTATCCGCTGGTGCATGCATAGGGCTAGGGTCTCTGAATAGATCCATGTGGTTTTGCCAGTTTTCACCTCTCCTTATGAGTACACATACCCTTACTTTTTTGGCTCCTTCTTTGCTTAATAGGCTGTCTCTAGTTCTTTTTTTGCCTCTCTCATCTTCCAACTTCTTGTTGTTGGCTTCTTCAGTTTTGATGATTTTTTTCCGCTGCCTTTTAGATGTCTCTCAAATTTTCTGGCACATTTGATTTGAGCTTCTTGTAAAACTCAACTGACCTCATATCGTTCATGAATACTCCTAATGACATTGGGTGGGTGAGGTCCTTGACCTCCAAGCTCTCTTTGACTAGGGATGACAGTGAGGTGAGTTTTGGTGGAGGTCCGCCTCACATCCGCCCCAATGAGGTGGGTATGGGTGTAGATTTCATGGGGGTGGGGCGAGTATGGGTATGAAAATTGATACCCGCCATGGGTAGTGGACTGGGCATGGTTATTAGTCCATACTCGCCCCAAACTATTATTTATTCATAATGTACATGTTTTACTTATAATATTTTTATGTAAATATTATATAATTTTAATTTTAAAATTATTAATTTTAAAGTAAAATTTAGGTTTTTTGGAGATATAAATAAGGTGTATAAAATGGATTTGAAGTGGATATTGAGACTTAAATGGGTGGTGAGGTGGGGGTGGATTTTAGATAATACCCAATGAGGCGAGGGTGGATTTTAATATTATACCGTCATTGGTGATAGGGCAGGTATGGGTATGAAAATTTTATGTGGGCAAGGGTATGGATGTACCATAATCCGTACCCACCCTCGTTGTCATCCCTATCTGTAACGAAGCAATCATGGTACTCCATGATGCTCTTACCACTCCACTGTGAGATGTTCATCAGCTCCACGAATGTCATCGTGAACTCTTGTATTTTGTAAAATTTTCCCATGAATTAGTCTACTAACTGGTTCCAACTTCGTATGCTTCTACTGGGTGGACTTTCATACTAAAATATTATTGTTGGAAAGGCTTTACAAACCAATTGGATAGATGTGTCGTAAAACCTTATACTCATTCCATATGAGTGTAGGAACTCTTTTGGGTCAGTTTTTCGATCATACGCCTTGAGCTATGTTGGTAGCTTAAATCCTTTCGGAATTGCAAAATTTTGCAAGATTTCTGTTAGCGGTGAATACTTAACTTAATCCTGGATGCTGTATTCCATGTCCTTGTCATTGTTCTTGTTTATTTTCTTTTTTATTCTATGATTGGTCTTGTCGCAAGTCCATGACAGAATTTGTGAACTGCTTGTGTAGTTGTTCCCTGATAATATCTATAAAAAAACTGTGAAGGCTCTGTTTTCTTTTTCGATGTGTGATGATGATTCTTGCTCATCGTTAAATTCATTGACGTCATTTGTGTTAGCTTGATCGGTTATCTTCGGTGGAGGTGGAGGTTGTGGTGGCGTTGGTGTTGGCTTCACTGTTTCTCTATGCATGCTGTCCTGGAACCTAGTCACCATGTTTTAGGGAAAACAATTGACCTGATATGTAGGTTCACATAGTTAGAGCGATTAACGTGGTTTAAATTATGATAATGATGATGACCTTGAGCTGCCTGAAGGATTCCTGTAAAAAGCTCCCGGATTGTATCCGGGGAGAATCTCCGATGATAAAGTTAGTGTATGAATTTGGATGCTAAAAATGCTATTTTTGTTGCTTGCCTTAGTTCTTTCATCTAAATTTCATTTATAGGTTTAGTTTCCCCATATTCCCGGTTGCTCATGTCCATGTCGGTCGTGCCAACTTATCTTCTACCATGGGCCATGATCCCTAGGTGGTGGTTGTTGCGATATGTTATACAAAGTTACCTCTTGCGAGGTTCGTGATCTTTGCGATGTTGTTTAAAATTGTCTCTCCCTAGGTGTTCTCTTAGTTTATGTGTTGCTTCACACTCCTACTTTCTTTCGTACTTACCTATCCTTTGCCACATATCTTCAATATAGTGGCATTCAAAGAATTCATAGTCTCGCACACCTAGACATAATACAATATGTTCTGATTATATTCATTCTATTCTCATTATTGATACATAAATACCTTTGTGCTAACTTAGGCATTGGATAGTCCCCCACTCGACACACATGGGGCTTTGCCTTGCAAATTATCGGTTATCAGACTAGGAATGACACTTAAGTCATTGTTCTTTCTACATCAATTGGCATGTCCAGCTAGACTTAATTTTTAACAATCATATACTCCCTTAGTTCCTATAATTGTGTCTTACTTCATATTTTTCACTATTCAATGATAGTTTTATGATTTTAATATCTTACATTAGGCATAATAGTAAATTATAAAAGGAAGATACTCTAAAAATGTGTTACGATTAATGTAGTCAAGTCTCACACAATAATTTTCACATTTATATATCTGTAAAATTTTACAATCCAAACAACATCAACTTTATTGATGCATAGTGAAGTAAGATACATATAGTGGGACATATTTAATACCCTGTTCAATGTACTATGTCTATAAAACCAGAACTCGTAAAAATCACCATCAAGCAGGGTCAAGTTGAGGTATGGGAGAAGATCCATTAGTGGAGGTAAATTTTAATCTGTCACAAATAAAAGAGTTGACAACCATGGTGGTACCGTCAGCTAGCACGGCAGCACCACCAGCCACAGCAAATAAGCAAAAAATTGATGATGAATTGGAGGTTTCTGGAAATCTGGAAGAAGAGGCACATTAGCATGCCTTCATCCAAGCTAGATCAGAAGAGTACGATCGGTCCATAGTGGCCATGTGTAAACTTTTGTGTGCGTTTGAGCTAGTTATTTTGAAAGTCTGAAGAAATGTTTTTCACGTGTCGAAAATCCTCCTACAAACCCCAACAATAGCTTAATACACCAATGACCCACAAAATTTTCCACCGTTATTTTCCCACTGATATTTAGCCAAGATAACTTTGCGATGAGCGGAGGACTTAGAAACCTTGCACCCGCGAACCAACATACGATGGTTATTACAACCATAGACAGTCTCCAGCGTTGGATTTCCAATCATCCAAATGATACATTGTGCATTAATTAGGGACACATGGGAAGATTCACCCTATCGTTGGAGATGTTTCCCCGTTCTAGCAGTACGTGTGTGGACGACCAGTATCAACCCATAAGATGGAGTGCAAAAATGCATGCCTTGGCATATCGCTCCACCCAACCTTTGTTTAAGAATACATCAGTATGAATTAAAACCCTTCTTTGTGGCTGATGTAACCCTACACATAGAGTAATTTTAGGGTTTAGTGGAAATTATTACTTCCTGCTAATTCTGTGGTTGGCTGCCTCGTGGCTGATGCAGCACTCTTAGCCTTTGTGGATTTTGTGAAGTGGCCTAATTCAAATAAGCTACCTGATATGAATCTCCTTGCGAAGACTCTGGATTGTGGAAAATTGGATCTTTAACCAAATGAGGATTTCGCCCAACCCACTTGTGTTGCACGAATTGCAGCATCTAGCCCGCAGGGTACACTCAACTTGACTTATAAGCGTCTAGCCCGCAGGGTA
>JAULKM010100590.1:0-10450 GCA_032355605.1 Rubia tinctorum
CTACTTAGTTGTATTTAGTGAGCATATTGGGCTTAAAAATAGTATCTTTGAGAGGTACGGCGACGACCTCCCAATCCACATGAGAAAAAACCATGTTTTGGCTGCAGTTGTGAGTTCCATATCAACCTTGCCATTGGATCATTCTTACTTCCTTCTTTTAGAACATTATAAGCCACACTTATGCAGAATCTCCCCCTTCGCATTAAAAAATTTGTTGAAATACCGTTTCATTTTCATTTTTAATCTATTCAAATATTTCCAATTCCAACTCTGAGCCATCTGAGATTGATATATTTCAAAAAATCTTTTCTTTCAGATAATGCGCTTAAAGCCACCTTATCCATAACAAGTCTTTCTTTTCCTGGATACACCAGATGTGCTTACATAATGATGTTTGATTCTATATAAATGGGTATCTGAATCCCACACCTCCCAACTTCTTGTTCCAGCACATAGCAGCCTATGAAGCAAGTGTAAAATATTTTTCCTTAGGTTTTTTGTTCCACAGAAAAACCCTGTATCTCTTCACTATCTCTTCATGTATGCTTTCCAGCATCTTAAATACTTTTGACCAAAATCCTGCAATACTTAATAGTTCAGTATTTATCAGTTGAGATCTTCCTGCATATGACAACTTCTTGGAATCCCATGAGATCATTATTCTACCTATTCTTTCTATTGATACTTCACAAGATTTTTTCATTCCATCTGAAAGTTGAGAGGGGCATTCCTAAATATTTCATAAGAAATCCCCCCCCCCCCTTGGATTCCCAGAATTTCAGTCAGTTTAGCCATCTTCTTTTCCTCCATGGCTAAAAAATAAACAAATGATTTTATTTCATTTATAGACAAACCTGAGGTGTCCGCAAACTCTTTTAATGAATTCTTGATCCCTTTTATTGAACTCTCATTTGCTTCAAATAAAATTAGTAAATCACCTGCCAACAGTAATTTGTGTATTCCCACTCTTTTGGCCTCTAATGACACCCAATTTTACCTTCGTTATGCCTTCTAGTTAGCAGTCTGGTTACATATTCGATACCAATTATAAACAATAAGGGGGAGAGGGGGTCCCCTTGCTTCACCATTGCTCTTCCTTTAAAGTATTATGTATACACCCTATTTAGTGACAAACAAAATTTTGAAGACTGCACACATCTCTATATCCAAGACATATGTAAAAATGTAAATTTCAGTCTATTTAAACACTCAAACAGGAAACCCCAATTAATGGTGTCAAAAGCCTTCCTTATATCAACCTTGATAACACAACTGGACTTCAGACCCTTTATTTTATATTTATGGATAAGTTCTTGTACTAAGAGAACATTATGCGCAATATGCCTACCTCTCACAAAGGCTCCCTGGTTCAAATTTATTAGGCTAGATAAAACTTCCCCTAATGTTGCACATAGTATTTTAGTAATCACCATGTACACCACAGAACTGCAGAAGAATGGTCTTAAATCAATTGCAATATGAGGATGAGCAATTTTGGGGATGAGGGCAGTGACTGCTCTACTAAACTTCTTATGCATGGCTTTACCTATAAAAAAAACAAAAATTATTGCACCCATAAAATCATCACCAATAATGTCCGAAGTGTCCTTGAAGAATTTACTGTTATAGCCACATAACTCGGGCTTTTACTTGATTTGATGCTCTTGAATGCTTTCAGGATCTCACTTTGTCACCTTTTCATTTAGTATCAACTGCCGCTTCAAGTTTAAAACTTCCTCACTATCTGTTGCATCCTCGGATATTCTTCCTATTACATTTTTGCTCACTCCTACTGCATTTTAAAAATTGGTACCAAGTGCTTTTCTAACTCATTTCCCTCAGCACTTTATCTCTATTTTCATCATTATTAACTGATTTTGATACTGCCTCTCCTTCATTTTAGCATAGAAGATTTTTCTTGACTTATCTCCCTCCTTCTTCCATTTAATTTTTGCAAGTTGTTACAGGTACTTATACCCAGCTTCCTCCATTATCCTTGCCTGCATTCTTTTCTTTTGTTCATCCTCTTGTTTATCTGCCAAACCATGTTTCATGTGTAGTTCTTCACTGGCCCTATACCCTTTATGCCTTTCCAGTGTTGCCTTTTTCTCTACTTCAGAAAACTCTTTCTTGTTAAGGTCTAATAAAGGATTTTCTAACCTCTTTAGATTTTGCCATAGATTCTTTATGTTTCCTCCTTTATTGTGCAGCCACACAACCTTCACAATATTTTTGAACAGATTTTCCTGAATCCACATATTGAAGAACTTAAATGGTTTGCTCAATTTCCCTACTTCTTTCACCACTCATATCAGCAAGGGAAAGTGATATGATACTCCATTAATAACCACATTACACACATAATTCCTGAAATTTTCGATCCAATTTTTATTGACCAAAGCTATGTCTATTTTACTCATCACCCTTTCCCCAGTTTTCCTTTTGTTATCCCAGGTAAATTTTGGGCCTAATATTTTTAATTCCATCAACTCTAGTTTAAACACCAACTCTTAAAAATCTTTAATTTCAGAGCTTGTCACATTGTTTCCCCTATCCCGTCTTCCAAATCCAATGGAGCACTGAAATTTCCTAAAATTATCCATGAATTATTCCTTCTAGTTTCTAACCCCTCAAACTGTTTCCATAAATCCCTTCTTCCCATCACATCATTCAGCCCAATTGTTACAGAACATTCATGTTTGTGACCTGTCAGTTTACTTTCATATCAACGTACTGTTCATGTATACTAATTTCTGTCACCTGAAATACATCTTCCTTCCACCCTAACCATACTCTACTCCTTTTGCATGTTCCCAATTGGTTTCTAATTTCCACCCCAAGCCTCTATTCTTCCAAATCTCTTCCTCCTTTTCTTTTTGTACTTTTATTTCTAACAAAGCTATAAAAAACTCACCCTACTTTTAACCAAAAAATCCCTGCAATTATTTTTTGTTTTTCTTTGCTATTTACACCTCTAATGTTCCAAATTAGTAGGATGTCATTCATCATCAGGTGGTTCCTCCAGAATTCCATAACTTGAGGTACTGCAGTCCCTTATTTCTTTCTTTCTTTCTTCCTTCATTTATCACTACTCCTTCCACTTGTATCTTCTTGTATTCCCTATCCCTCATTTCTGGCTGTCAGATTATTCATTTTACTTTCCTCATTTAGTTGTGTGCTTCCTTTTAACAATTCCTTCCCACCTTTACCACCTTCCTTCACTACTCTTCCTTTGTCAATAATCTCCAATTCCTTCTTCCCTATTCTTGGCATATAAAAAATTTCTCGATAACCTATTTTATGTTGGCAGGTTTCTTATCTTCTTTCTTACATTGTTCAGTCATATGGCCCAATAGAGTGCATTTTCCACAGCACACATGAAGCCATTCAAAACTAATCTCCTGAGGATGTATTGTTTCATTTTCATCAATGTAGGATATGTGTTTAAGAACTGAATCCCATATTTGAACCTCCACTTGTATCCTAGCATAACTTAATGTGTCCATCTCCTTTGTTGCTCTATCTGGTTTAAGGGGCTTCTAATGAAATTTACAATTAATTCTACTCAAAAGATTAGACTTCCAATACACCATTGGCAGATTGGCCATTTGAATCCACACAGGCACTGGATTTGGAACCTCACTCTTCTTAGTCTATTTTGTAATTACTGCAGGTTTGTTATCAAACATTATCAAACCAGTTTCCATAGCCTCATCCATCTGTTCTTTAATCTTAAATTTCACCATGGAAACCCCATTTCTAACACTCCATATTCTCTAAATCCGATTTCTCCATATTTTTCAAAAAAAATCCCTCAACTACCTTGAATGGGGGAAAACTACTTGAGAATTTACAAATAATTGTTGATTCCCACAATTTAATACAATTTTCCACATCTTCTATTGGAAATAATCCCATATTAACACCTTCAATTTCAACATGGGGTAGTATTTTACATCATTTTTGGTTCGGTCCTCGTATATCTCATTCCACTGCTTGGTTCCCCATTTCCTTCCTCAGTTCTGTCTGCCCATCTCAGTTTACAAGTTGTACTATCTGCTTCTCCTCCTTTTCCAACCTTGTTTCCCTTCATAACCCTTTTTCAGAACTTACCACCCCACTCATACCGGCATCATCCATCCCTAGTTTTCCAGATACATCATTCTTTTCAATCTCTCTTACTTTCTCGATTTCTTTAGGTGTGTTAACCATCTCTACCTTATTGCTCCGCTACTGCACTTCAAAATTCTCCTCCATGGATACTTCAATCATATCCATACTTAGCTCAATTTCTTCATGCACTTGTTCCATTGTTCATAATGACTTTCTGCGATTGTCTTCTCTTACCTCCCAATTTCTTCATGGCAGTAGCACCGGAGAAATGGAACAGCTCGATCAATAAATTTTTCACACAGTAAGTGTGAAATCGCACCCAAGAGAGAGAGAGAGAACTTGATGCATGCATTTTTCTTTTTTTTCTCTCCCACGTGTCCCTCTGCATGCTTCTTCTCTTCTTATATTTCCTTATACGCGTGTTGTACTCCTTATTGTTCCATGTGATTTATAATATTGATGTGCCTTTTATATAGTAGAGGAAAATTATCTCATCTAAAGATAATTTCTCTTTTCTTTTCTTATGATGAATTTGGTCTACTGTTGGGTTAGATATTATTCTGCTGCACCTAATTTATTTCATCCGTTCTAAAGGTGAATTCAAACTTCTGCTTCTGTTTTGAAATTTTCCTTTTCTTGTTGGCATATGCGGTGCCACCACGATTCAGGTTTGGGAGCAATGCCAGCAGAATGGTAGATGAACGAAAGCGCATCGCAAGGAACATTTCTATGGTGGTTGATGAACCTCAGTTGAATCATTTCGTTTGATGGTGTATCATGAACCTTTTAAGAGAATGCTATTAAAGCAGATGAGGTTTAGGATGCTCAGTTTATTTATTTTATTTTGCTGTATAATTTAGTAGAATGAAATTAGGCATAACAATCTTGTATCCATGTGTCCAATGGAATCTTGTATGTATAAGTGCAACCTTACTAATTTTTATTATAGAACTTTATTCTAAATACACATTACAACGGACAAATTTCGGTGACACATGAGCTTGAGTTATGCTCCTGCAAAAGCATAGGCGACTCCGACGTCACTATAAACAAAATCTAGAACTATTTCAAGGTTCAATTTGTCTTTCTTCTTCAAACTAGTTGTACGTGGTGTGTGTGTGATTTTTTTCAAATTTCATTTTTTGTTTATACATGCGTATGATGATCTAATGTGTTTGCATTTTTGCAAAATACCAACAATCACTAGTGGAAAATGGCCTATTAAAGGCGGAGTTCAAAGGCGGATCCGCTAAATAATCTCGAAACTGCCTTCTAAGATAGGTTCGAGCTCAGAACTTGTTGTTTCTGGGCACCGGAAAAAATCAAAGGGGTTTCAGTTCTTTGGAAGGCGATTTTGAATGAACCAGCTTCTATTGATGTGAATCAAAGGGGTTCACTGAATAACCGCTTTGATTGTTTACAATTAAAGGAGGTTGTGCAAAAGTGACTTCTAATGTGATATGTTCCGGACTCGGAATTGGGAAACGAAAATAGTTCCAACTGAGGAACCTTTATGGATCAGGGCTTGAAAGGACGAGTATTGTTACGCCTTCGTAACGTCCTCTAATCGTTGTTCCAAGTTTGTAACCTCTTCTGGAGAATTGGTAATCAATCCTTGCTTCCCCTGTTGCCTCATTACCTTGCTATACCTCTATTGGCTATATGTCATACCACATTTTTTATTAAAAATCTGTACGCACACTATGAAAAATATTTAAAATGAACACAAAATAATTTTCCGTTAATAAAATGCATCTAGTATAGGGAATTTAAGATTAGGACATAATACTTTGGGTAGACTGTTAGAGTTACATCTAAGACAAACAAAGTTCCTAGCATCTCCTACAGAAGGCCTACAACATGTCGCACTTATGAGCATCGTTTGAGGTGTGGCGTCTTTGACTCACTGAAAGCTCGCTCATAAGCATGTTGTTTCTTCTCAAGCTTCCATTTTGAGTTCCCTAAGTTGGCATATTTGGTCACGAACACGTCTGAGGAAATTCTTCATGGTCTTCATGAATCTTGGATTAGACTCCTCTGTAAAATCATTATTCAAATAACAATTAGCAAAAGATAAGTCTATAACGTGCATATATTATAAAAACATTAAATGCACCTTCTTTCAACCATTCTCTCTTGTGAGGTTCGGCCGCATCTATCGTTCGGTGCCAACACTTATTTTCATAGAGTATCCACTTTTTTCTTCAAAAAGTACTGCTTGTCAAAGTACTTGCAAGCCTTCTCCTCCCCATAAAAATCCAACCCATTCACACCACGCAAGATCAACGTAAGTTTCCATAAGGCATATTCTTGATTATTCTCTTTGATGTAGCTACACACATCATGTGCTTAAAAATTATGGACCCTGGATTAAATTTGGTTCCCTCAATGACATAGTAGAACATCATAAGAGTCGAGTAATTTAGCTCGGTGATGTGACCGAGAATGGGTACTATCGACCGAACTATTATATCGTACACAATACATTGGTCTATTTCGAGTTCATTTAGATTAAACGATTTTGGTCTACCTAGATCATGAGGATTGCGTCTAAATTATTTTACACTACACGCAATAGGGTCAATACTAGGATATTATCATTAAGTGGTCATTCCCACTATGATGAACATCATCTAAAGGCCCGTTCTCCACATGGGCATAAACATCTTCCTGACCATTGTAAGGGCATTCAATTAGTTGATTGATAATCCACGGGCTAATTTCAACATTATACCCGTTGACCCTAATCCAATAACTACTAGAACTCTCAACCTCATGCAAATTGCCATACAATTGACATATCTCATCAAATTAAGCCGGTTCATTCAAACTAAAAGTTTGAGGACATGTTGATCTTTGAAAAACCTAATGGGGTCATCTAGCCCTCTACTCTTATACACATTCAAATCTATAACATAGAAATCAAATAATATTCTTGAATCCCTTAAAGCATTAAACCAAATATGAGCTTCAAGAGAAACAAACCTAGCTTCGTAGCCCGGATTCCTCGGTTGGATTCCTCTCATGGATTTGGAACGATGGCCGGTGACCCGTGCATTTGCATTTGAAAAAGACATGTTGTGAGGAGATGTTTCCTGCATGTGTTAGAGTTTGAATTGGGGGGGGGGGTTTGAAGTTCCACTGTCGAAAATTGATTAGAGTTCTTAGAATGAATGAGCTCGGAACAATGTCCTGGTCATTTATCATAGGTCCGATTTTGAGTTCCTATTATGAAACCATGACATGGCCTTTTATTTGGTTTTATAAAAAATAGATTCAAACCATCAAGATTGGAAGATACTTCCCTGAAATAGCAAAAGAAGTTGGAACTTAGGTTCCAAACTCGGAACAAGTATTTTGTGCTTTTGTAATGGGGCTCAGATTCTATTCCGAGCTCGTAACTGATATATGGAAAAAATGTTAAAGACAAAGAGAGTTGTGGTCATCAGTATGGTTCCTGAAATTGAAAATGAGGTATGAACTTAAGTTCCGGAGTCGTAATAGATATTTTTGTGGTTTCTTAATATGCCTTAGAACGTCTTTCGAGTTCATAACTAAATTTTTTATTAAATAATTAAAGACAAATATAGTCGAAGATGTTCAGTTTGGCTCCTGAAAGTGAAACAGAGGTCGGAACTTATGTTCTGAGTTCCTTATAGATATTTTTTGTGGTTTTATAATATGCCTCCATTCGTCTTCCGAGTTCGTACATAATATTTGGAAAATAAATAGTAAAGACAAAGAGAGTTGAAAATGCACAGTTTGGTTCCAGAAAATGCAAAGGAAATTGAAACTTATATTTCGAGTTCGTAACAGTTGACATTCGTTTCCATAGCATAACTTATTCACATTGGGTTTCGAGTTCTGAACATGTTATGGGAATCCATATGTAAAGGAGAAATTTATTTCCACTATCGGAACCTCTTCGTGAAGTATGCTAATTTCATCAGATATTGCCTTCAGTTCTACTAACATATTTATGACTTAAAACAAATAGACCATGGGAGACTTGAATAGCTTTTGCAGAACAATATATAAAACAAAATAAAACATCATACTCGTGGTCATTAAAATAGTCAACGACAAATATACTAAATAGATTGTTTCAAACATTTAACTATTACATTCCAAGAAATTGTTTTAAAATCCATCAACCATCAACTTAACATTTCTTCAATTTCGGAGTCGGTCTTCTCATGGTCAGCAGCTTCGTCCTCAGCGGGTTTAGTCTCCATCTCATCCTCCTCTGAATAGTCGGGCTTGAAGTTGGGTATACCCTCATCGTCGCTAAGCACAATATGGAGTTCAGTCTATTCTATGAATTTTCCATACCTAGCTTTGGCCGCGACTAGATCTGCATTAGCTGCACTGACCTCATTTTGAAGACATGACATGTACCTTTTGATTGTACTCATCCACGAACCTCGGCTACCTACAAAATATAACAAACCATTGTTAAAAACATATGAAGGGAAGTTAAAAAGGGGAATATATTTAAAATTGAAAAACTGTTAATACTCACGAGATGAAGATGCCACTACGTCCTCCATCGCGGATTCCCTCCCTCTTTATGCTACCCTGGCGAACACTCAGATAATTGTGCGATGCACATATACATGCTCATCGTTCAAGCACAAATGCTTATGGTCGAACCAGGCCTCCTCATATTACTCTAATTGTAATAGTTTGTCGACGAGAACAACCTTTCACTTCTTGATCAACGCCATGATCAAGCCACCATATGGAAGATCTTGTTTCTTACCTTCCGTGGCCTTCAACACATATATTAGATTGTATAGACCGGGTTAAACTTCACACCCTCCATCACGTAGTTGAATAACATGAGGTTTTCTATTGTTGGCTCATTAGCATAGCCCCCCCAACGGTAGCACATTTTGACAAATTTATTCATAAACCAACCTATCCTCAGAAAAACACACCCCCACATCGTAGCTCTCTGCCTTTCTCGGTCCCAATCCCGAGCTAATGAAATTTTTTTTAGCCATAGCCACCGGGCACAACAGGATTTCCTCTGTAACCCCAGGCCAGTTCTGTTCATGGAAAATTTCTATAGTCCTCCCCCCTCATTGACAGGATTCAATTTACTAGGGTCAGTGTACTCGCAACCTAGGGCATATTTATTGAATAGTTTGTGATGGGTATTGTCACACCGTTTACGATAGTCTGGTTCTTATTACTACTACACTGCCCTAAATTATCATAAAATTGTTGGAACTCATCATAATGGACATGTTCATATAAAAGGAGCAGTTTGTTAAAACCTAATGCCTTAAATTTGCTAATCAAATGCCCTAGACCTAGTGGTATGACATCTAATGCGCGAATAAATTTTGGATTATTGCATTTTCTGTGATAAAATGCCAGAAATCTTTGCTCTGTATTCGGATTGAAGAATCTAATGGTGGTTTCAGGTTGCTCCTCAGTCAACTGTTGGCTAATCGTTGAAGCATTCCCACGCCCGCTGCCCGATTTACCACCTCGATATCTAGGACCCGTTGCAAGAGATGGTTAGGATAAGAATGTGTTGGTGTTATGAGTTCACAAATAAAGGGGAAATCTAAAATTGGGGATTTAGGATTTGCAATTGGTTATGAAACACGATTGGCAGTTATATATATATAGGAGAATGAGTTCCGAGCTCGGAACTAAGTCTGTCATATTTCATATAGAAAAGATGAAGTTTCGAGATCGGATTAGTTTATTCGATAATAATTCTGAGTACGGAACACATTCCTTGGCTTAAAAAATAGGGCAATAAAGGCGTTTTTGAATGAGTAATTAATACCCACTTGTGTTAAGCACGAGTTCCATCGCATTTTTCCTTCCAAAAACCCTCCAAACACCTTCTTCTTCATAATTCTTCACAAATATTTCAAAGATTCTCACTCTAATTTCAAAATGTCCTAAAACCATAGTTTTCTTCATCTCTAAGACATATTCTCTGAAGAATCAATATGATGATGCTATGATTTTGGTTAGGGTTTTCACAAGCTGAAGCTAATGGTCTACCTTAATCATTTTGACATCTAGTCCCCATATATTGTTGGAAAGGTACAAATAAAAGTGTTGGTGTTTTTTTTAATGTGATTTACTTATGAATCTCGAACCCTTTTATATTTCTTCCTAACATATATGTAGATGGTTTGTGTTATTATGATCCTCTTATAGTTTCCTAGTTTGTATTGTATTCTATTGCGTTATAGTGATTTCCAAGTGGAATACATTGATTGTCCATAGGTACTACCATTTAAAGGAAAAGGGCTCGAGAAGAATCAACGGGTTTGCTTGAGGGACTCTCCGATACAACCAACAATGA
>JAULKM010100591.1:0-10449 GCA_032355605.1 Rubia tinctorum
AATTTATTTAGTTCAAAATATTTGAAACTTTGCGGTTGGGCATATATGAGTGAACGGAAGGGTTTCAAAAGTCAACATTGATTAATTCTACACAATATTGGAAAGAGCAAAGTGCTTTTATAACCCTACCTAGTTGACATAAGTGTCAATATAACCTTTTGAAAATTGAAAGTGCAGATATAACCCTACCTAGTTGATGTAAGTGCAATTTTACCCATTCTGACATCTGAAGGCTGAATTCGATGGAAAAGTCAATTTTACCAACTTACGAATGTGCTGATATAACCCTATAAGTTTTAAGAATGTGCTGATATAACCCTGTCATTTTCATAATGTGCTAATATAACCCTATCAGTTTTCATAATGTGCTGATATAACCCTATTAGTTTTCATAATGTGCTGATATAACCCAATCAGTGATCCGGCGAACTCTAAGGGTAAATTTATCAACTCAAATTCAGATTTTAACACTAAGGGTATTTTGGACATTTCACATACAGTCAACGCCGGAAAATGGAAGTCAATGCCGGAAATAAGGTTTGAGGGTTATATTGGCACTTACATTAACTAGTTAGTGTTATTTTTGTACTAAAAAATATCTAAGAGTTATATTGGTATTTAGTCAACTATGTAGGGTTATAATGACACTTTACCCTATTGGTTACACTGTGGGTCAAATTGTGTTACCTCATAATTCACTGCTTCAAAATACATGATTTTTGTTATTTTTGCATAATATAAAAATATTAAATAAATTGTTTTTTGTGAAATGTTAGAAAACGCTAGTACATGTTCTAAAATAGTTAATATCGTAACCCATTTTTCAAAACTTTTTATTTTTGATCCAACCCGACAAACAGACTTGGACCCGACCCGATCAACATATTTTGACCCGTTTCAACTGACCCGATCTGACCCCGACCCGACCCGATTCGACCATCAGAATTCGACCCGTTTCAACCCAAATCCGTTTGACCCGAACCCAAACCAGACCCAAGTAACCAAATTGACACCTCTACTCAAAACTAAAGACACACGCGCCCCCATCCTTCTATAAATACCACCACCGGTAGAGTAGTAACACTATAACTTTCTGTGAACCACAACACTTCACACATTAAACAAAACCTCTCAAGTAAAAATTCTGAAACAGAAACAAAACTGAACCGCCAAACATTTTCTCCTTCATAAAACTGACATTAAAGAAAAACAAAAAACCATGGTCTCGGTTCCAATCCTAGAAGCTCTGAACGTCCGAGAAGTGGGCTCCGGCGAGAGGATCGTGGTCCTCGCCCACGGCTTCGGCACCGATCAGTCAGCGTGGGGCCGAATCCTGCCGTTGATCTCGCGGGACTACCGCATCATCCTCTACGACCTCGTCTGCGCCGGCAGCGTCAACCCCGAGTACTTCGATTTCCGGCGCTACACAACGTTAGACGCCTACGTCGACGATCTCCTCAACATCCTCGACGCCCTCGGCATCCAGCGCTGCGCCTACGTTGGCCACTCCGTGTCCGCCATGATCGGCCTCTTGGCTGCCATTCGCCGCCCCGAGCTCTTCTCCAAGCTCATTCTCATCGGCGCCTCTCCCAGGTAACTAACTAGCTAAAAATAGAATAGACATGCCTCGGCGAAATGGAAACTTTGATTTGACGGAGAAAAGTCCTAAATTGGAAATGATGGGATGAGGATAAAACTGGATAAGCCCAGTTGAAAATGATGAATGTGTGACTTTTGCTAGTGCTATTGCTTTTGCTTTATTCCTGATTTCTTTCTTCCATTTATAATTGATTCTATTCGCTAGCAAAATATGACGACCACAAAATTAATTCAAGTTTTAAGTCTATTGGTGTTGAAAAAAGTTGAAATTAAGCTTATGTGGTACTGAGTTAAGTTTATAGTGTTGGAGCATCTCCAGTGATTTTTTTTTATTTTTCATTTTTCATTTTAAGGTGTTAAGAGGCTTCAATAAACTTTTTCTTTATCAGGTTCTTGAATGATAGAGACTACCACGGCGGATTCGAGCAGGCGGAGATCGACCGAGTGTTCTCCGCAATGGAGGCGAACTACGACGCGTGGGTGACGGGGTTCGCGCCGCTTGCGGTGGGGGCGGACGTGCCGGAGGCGGTCCGCGAATTCAGCCGGACGTTGTTCACCATGCGGCCGGACATATCCCTCTTCGTTTGCCGCCAGATTTTCATAAGCGATCTCCGGGGGATTCTCGGGATGGTGAAGACGCCGTGCTGCATAATCCAGACGGCAAGGGACGTCTCCGGGCCGGCGTCGGTGGCGGCGTACCTGAGGAACCACCTCGGCGGCGGCCGGACGACGGTGATCACGCTGAACGTGGAGGGCCACCTGCCGCACCTCTCAGCGCCGGGGCCGCTCGCGCACGAGCTTCGGCGGGCGCTGTCGTCGGCGCGGTGATGCGGGGCCCATGACGGGAGTACACGTGGGGCTCTCGCGCCATAAAGTCGTGTAATAAGTGGGCGGGAGGATTGGGACAGAGAGCGGTTGGCGCGTGGCGACTGTGGACGAGTGTTTTTTTTTGTTTTTATGATTTGTTTTTATTGACTGGATTTAGGAAGGAAGGGAAGGGAGTGTGTGGGGCCCTTGTGGGGGTAGGGGTGGAAAATGGGTGTGGGAATATCACGTGACGACGTGTCTGTTTTTGTCCTTCCCTTCCTTTTATTTTGGTGTTTTTGACTTTTGTTTTGAGGGTTATTCTTGGTCACGTTTTCTTGGCTTTTCTTGCAAAATCCGTTTTCTTGGTTTTATTACTTTCTCCGTTTCATTTCAAACTGCACACTTTGACTTTTAACAGTTGATTTAAAAAATATTTTATCCTTAATATCTCTCACTGAGAATAATTAAAACTTATAAAAAATTATATTTTGAAAATATATGTTATAACGAATATAACAATATATTACACAATAGTATTTATAATTATATATCTAGCGATCAAAATTAAGATATTTGTAATAAATAAATGTTGAATTGCAGCTTGAAAATGGTAGAGTGGAAGTAGATTTACTGTATCACAGATATTAACCGAAAACAAAACCCCATGACCCAAATCATTTCAATTCTCAATCAAAACACTACACGCAAGTTGAAGTTCAACTTCCAAACTAAAATTTTCCAATACTCCAACTTGCAAATATAATTGATTAATAATTGTGAAAACTTCAACTTGCAAATAAAACTCCCGCCACGGGATCGAAGGTAAGAGAGTGTAACAACTTATTATGACACACTTATTTTAACAGGTATAAATTTATTAGATCAAATAGTAGGTCTAATTAACATAACGGTCAATCCAATAAACCTTTTAGAGTGAGCCTCTTGTCAGGCGATATGTTCATAAATTTATGGGCAGTTTATGTATTTTTTTTTATCTTTTACAATGTATTTTTTAAATTACATATTAAATTTAATTTTTTAAAAAAATATGTTTATATTATAGTATATTTTATATTTTTATATTCAAATACACATTATTAATTATTTTAACTTTTAAAATGATATTTAAATTTTATAAAATTACAACATTTAACGTAAAAAGTACAGTGACGCCTTTCCTCTGACTTTCTCAACCTTGTATTGTTATGCTACAGTTATTTTTACGTGTATATATATATATATATATATATATTAATATTTGGTCAGATTTTAGCATTAAAAAGTTGTTAATATAAAAAAATTCAGTACTTTTTATTTACTATATTTGACACATTTATTTTTTTATTGTTTCTTTTATATTGACATATTTTTCTATTTGAAATTTTTTAAATTTTTTTTACTTATTTTACTTTTGGAAAAATAATAATTTCATTCACCATGAATTTAAGCAGCTAATAGTCCATAAATTTTAAGCGAATAAAAGTTGCATCAATCATAGACTGATAGACCCCAACAAGCTGAGGCAGTTGTACAATTGACGTGGAGTTCTTAAACTATACTCCTTCCGTCACGTTGATAATGACATATTTAATTTTTTAAAATTAAATTTGATAATCTTTGACCACAAATATAAATTAATATATACATAATAAATATATTATGTGAGATATTTGAATTCATCTTAGCATATATTTTTAAAATATTAATTTTTATGTGAAATTGATACATATAGCTAGAAATATTAATGATCAAATATAATTATAAAAAATGTAAAAAAATAAATATTTTATTAGTGCTTAAAAGGAGATTTACAAGTGGAAGAGAGGAGAAGATGCGATGCAATCCCATGAGGTACTGGCAATTAGTACGATCCATAACATTGCCGCCCCCACCAATGGATGGATAAGTGGTGCGGCCCCGATTTTGTCCCACCATCCCTTGCAACTTTCAAACTAAATTGGGACAAGTGTAACATTACTCTTTGTGTTTTAAAAAAAGAGAATAAATTATTCCTATGTTCCATTTCGATAAGAATTTTAACTATTTATTTATTTAAAACTTTAAAACTTTCACCTTAAAATTGAATTGATATATGATGATAAATATTATTGTGATATACCCTGTTAAATTCATTATAACATATCTTTTCAAAATAACAAAATTTCACAAGTTTAAATTATTCTAATGAAAAATATTAAGGATCTAAACATTTTTCAGGTCAAGCATAAAAAATTAAAAGGTAAAGTTTGAAATGAGACGGAGAGAGTAGAATACTCTGTCTCATCCCACTAAAACTTGATTAATTATTTTTAAATTAAATTTTACAAACATTGATCCAATATTTCAACTACTCTACATGTCCCACCAGTAAAGACATATTTACTTTTTCAAAGTTAAATTTGGTAAACTTTGACCATAAATATAAATATACATATATAATAAATATATCATGTGAGATATTGTTGAATTCATCTTAACATATACTTTCTAAATATCAATTTTTATTCGAAATTAGTATATGTAGCTAGAAATATTGACAGTCAAACATGATCATTGAAGACTGTGAAAAAATAAATATGTCATTACTGGTGGGACGGAGGGAGTAATATATATAATAAAAATATCAAGTGAGATATTGTTAGATTTATCTTAACATATATTTTCTAGGGAAAAGTGCAAAAATGACCCTATAAGATTGGGAAAGTGAAGGAATGACCTTGTAAAATCTAAAAGTGCAAGAGTAACCCTATAAGACTGTTAAAATGTGCAATTTTACCCAATTTACACTATTCAGGCATTGACCGATGCAATTTAGACATTGACCTAAAGTGAAAAAGACAAAAATATCCCTTAAACTTATACTAAATATGTAATAACCATATACCCTCTAAATTCTTCTTCTCCAACTTCACACCCTAAACCTCTTCAAACACCCCAAACTTGAGTTACCGTCGCCGGGCGCAGCCACCGCGCCACCGCCGATTCAAATAAAAACATCCCAATCGGCCACTAAATAATCAAAGATTGAACAAGAATCAAACTTCAATCCAATCAGCTGAGAACAATCAAAGATTGAACATCATAAACACAATATCTATAAAAAAAATCTACCTGGACAAATCATCAGTTGAAGCAACCTCTTTTTAACACTCATCTTAATCATCGCTGCCACCACCTTTCTCCACTGCTCCCTCTTTCCGCCACCACCACCTTTCCCCTTTGCTCCTTCTCCCCGCTACCACCACTTTCTCCACTGCTCCCTACCCCGCAGCCAAACCGTAATTCCACCACCACCACATCTCCCCACCACCACCACCCATTCCCGTTGGTGCCTACCCCACCATCAAACCTTAGTTTCCTCACCACCACTCCTCGCTACGCCTTACCCCGCCGCCACTCATATCCAATAACCCTAGCTTCTTTTGGTGTCGATCTGCTCGACCCGTTACCCCAATGCCCTACGCTCCCCCGTCGTCAAGTGTCCTGGCATCGATCCAAAACCCACCTCCAACGTTGCATTATTGAAACAGGCCCCGGCCTCCTCCGTCGCATTAAGGTGGCAGGGAAGAGCTGGGCGAATTTTGATACAGAACCTGCATCCGCCGTCGCATTATGGTGGTAGGGAAGAGCCAGAGGGAACCCGATCCTGAACTTGAGGGTGGTATCGTGGGGTTGAGGGGTTGAGCGGTGGTGTGGGTGTAGGTGTGGGGGCTGAGAGAAAAGGATGATTTTTTTAATAATTTAGGGTTGAGAGAAAACGTGGGAAAGATGAGCAGTTGAGGCTATTAGTGTATTTCCTATTTTTTTAATTTTTTAAGCTCAAGGTATAATGGTCATTTCACCTATTTCAGCCAATTTGACCATTGACATTTTGGTCAACGAAATCCACGATTATTTTTGCACTTTCAAATTTTACAAGGCCATTTCTGCACTTCCGACCAAAACATAGGGTTAAAAACACACTTTTCTCTACTTTCTAAATATCATATTTTTATGCAAAAGTACTATAAGTGAAAATATAATCATTGAAAACCGTAAAAAAACAATTAAGTGATTTTTAGTTGGACGGAGGGAGTGCTCCCTCCAGTGGAAGCGTAGATTTAGGTGCTTGGATTAATTAGGTGAAGAAAATGAGCAGATGACATTAAATGTAGAAAGTAAAAAGTTGAATGAGTGGATGAAATTAAAAGAATCTTACTAAAAATGGAAAGCGTGTCATTTAAAAAAATATTTCAATAAAGTAAGTGTGTCAATAATAGAGAAACGGATGGAGTATGTTAAATGAGTGAATGAGTGTAAAGTAGATTGAGTGAGTAGGGATGACAATGGGGCGGGGCGGGTATGGATTATGGTACATCCATACCTATGTCCACATAAAAATTTTATACTCATACCCGCCTCATCACACATGGCGGCCCATCACCCACTTGAGTTTCCATACCCACTTCAAATTTATTTTACTCACCTCATTTACCTCTAAAAAACCCTAAATTTTACTTTAAAATTAATAATTTTAATATTAAAAGTTCATGAAAATATTATAAGTAAAACATGTGCATTATGGATAAATAACATTTTATTATATAATAAATTAGTGTGTACATAGAGGGTATAATGGGGTGGGGCGGGTATGAACTAATATCCATGCCCGAACAACTACCTATGACAGGTATCAATTTTCATACTCATACCTGTCCCACCCCCACAAAAACCACATCCATACCCCCCATTGTGGCGGATGCGGGGCAGAGCTCAACCAAAACTCACCCCACTACTATCCCAATGAGTGAGTCATATAAAGTTAAATTTTCTTCATTTAGTATTGTGTGGGGTGAAGACTAATTTGATGGCTAAACCTTATTTCTGAGTGTTGGATCGGCAAGGTGGAGCTTCGATGGGGTCAATTAAGACTCTCTAATGTTAAAGTCAGGAAAAATGTGTTTACTTTGAATATTCAGATTATAGTGAATAAAATAGAGGCATATTGCGATATTTATAAATGTTGATCCATATAAGCTCTCCCAATCACTTTGAGAAAAATATACACATTTCATATATGGATAAGTGTATTTCCATATTCTAATTAACATATACTTATCATTCCATATATATATATATAGAGAGAGAGAGAGAATGGGTATGTTTACGCAGATAGATTGGAGAAGGGGTATGTTCACTTTCCCCAAATCATTTTCGTTGCCTTTCCTTACACTATTGCTCCATCGTTGGGTGGAGACGAACTGCCCCTCTGCACACCACATCACAAGCAAGCTTGGATGGATCCATGTGACGATGGTTGTTGCTAGTTTTAAATGGCATAACGATGAGGAAATGGAGGTGGAGTGGTAGCGGTTCAATTGTTGGAGCAGTTCAATCATAGTTTCCCGGTCTTCGTCAGCGTTGCTTTGAAGAAGTTGGGCTCATCGAGGGTGTAGTTAGAGGTTGAGGTGTAGAGGCGGTTCATGTGTCGATTAGGCTGAGGCAAAGTTCTTTGTCAGTTCCCGCTTACGTATCATTGCAAAAATCAAGATGGATATGACGTCGGTCAAAGTATGCTACAGTGTGCTCATGTTTGGCACCATGGTGACAATGGAGTGCATCAACGTCGGCCTCAAGACTTTGTTCAAAGTCATCGCTGACAAAGAAGGATGAGCAAATGGGTTTTCATCGTTTATTTCCATGTTCTCGTTACTCTATTTTTTCTGTCTTCAGCTATCTTCTTCAACCAAAGGTCTTTTCTAGTTTTCCCTGGAAAAAATAAGTGTTTGGTAAATCAAGTTATCATCCCACAAAAATATAGTCCTGATGTGCTAATTGAATAAGCACACTTTCCTTTTTTGACTATCACGAGCAAATCTGCGCACTTTCCCTTTAAGGAAATATTTAACCTATCAAAAGACATATTCACCCTTAAGCATCTTAAATTTTACAAAAACCCACCTCCACCCACCCAAACCCTTTTACCTCTACCTCTATCTTCCCTCCCCATAACTCATCTCTACCCTATGAACCAAGAAAACCCTAGCATCGAAGGCCGCCTCCATTAACTCAGGCAGTCTCCGCCATTAACACTAACAACACTGAAGACCAGAGGTGGTGTCGAATCAGAAAAATGAGGCCAAAGGTGGTGTCGTTGTCATCGAGGATAGAGGCATAGCTGGCGGGAGGAGGAAGGCGGAGGTGCGGGAGGTAGTGTCGAAGATGGTATCACTGGCGTTGGGATAGGAGGCATCGAAGGTGGTGTAGCTGGCATCGAGGGCAGAGGCACAACAGGAAGGCTGAGAGAAGGCGGATGAGGTGCAGTGCTTTGAGATATGAAAGGTAAGACGCGACAGGAGGCGCGACGAGTTGGCGAGAGGTGGAGATGAGGCGGGGAGGCGGAGGTGAGGCGGCGGGAGGTGGAGATGAGGCGGCGGGAGGCTGAGAGGAGGTGGATGAGGAGCGGAGGGTTTTCAGAGTTGAAATTTATAAGACATGGCCATTTTCATCTTTTCAACCTGTCAAAATTTAAAAGCAGCATTTTCACCCTTTGCAGATTCCCTTAGGACAGAGGGCGTAGCATTTTCACCTAAAGTGAAAATTTTAAAGATACCACTTTCATTTTTTTATAAAAAGGGAGAAATGTAGCACTTTTAGTTAGAGCATTTGTCCCTTTATTTTCTTAGTCCCTAACGTCAATTTTCATGCTAAAATATTAGGCAATGTTGTTGAAAGATATATGTTACATCGATTTCTTACGAAAATAATGACTTACATATAAGGTCTTGCATCACCTCCACTTAGTACCAATTTATTTTATGATAGGAGTCCATGATTCTAACATGGTATCAAAGCCCAGATTGGGTTATTGGGCCGATATGTTGATCCTCTTTAAAATGGTTTGATGTGGGTCATGAAGTGTTTCCATGTTGGCACGTGAGGAGTCGTATTGAAAGATATATCTCACATCGGTTTCTTACAAAGATAATGACTGACATATATGGTATTGGGTCAACTCCACTCAGTATCAATTGATTTTATGATAGAAACTCATGATTCTAACAAGAGTCCGTCTCCTATGAGACCGTCTCATAGTGAGACCAGGGACTAGAGGCAAAATAGTAAAAGGAGAAACTAAATTCGGGGTCAAAATGTAAATATTATAGGCTTGGGGTAAATAACAAATGCACAAAAACATGAGGGACCAAAGAGCAATAAAAGAAAAACAAGCCTAGCTCACCCTTCACAGCCCAAAAGCGTGAAAACCCACAGAAGCGCAAAACACGCCTCACGTGAACGCCTTCAACAAAAACAGATCAAACACACAAAAATCATTCAACCGCAATTCACAACTATTAACATCAATCAATATTCAACCGCAGTTCATTATCCAAAAGCAATTGATCCGATTTTCAAAAAAATCATCAATCAGCATCAATAAATCATCCAACAACAAAGGTACAACTACATCTAGGTTAAAATTCAGCATCAATCATCACAAATCTATGATTGAACATTATTCTAAATTTGCAATCTGATGAAAAAAAGGATCATGATGGAAGAAGATAATTTACAGATCGAAGAACAGTCAGCAATCGTACAATCAACGGAAACACAGAATCCTACAGAAGAAATCGAAACAAATATCAATGATGAACAGATCGTACCTGTTTCACAAGGTCATATACTGAAATTCTGTCCTTAATCTGATGTTTCTGCATTCTGATTTGAAGAACAGCACACTGAATTTGTGTTTGCATTTATATCCTGTTAATAGAACATCAACAAAAATTTGTGTTAAAGAAAAATTGTGATCTGTATGAACAGATCTTGTTGCTCTGTTGTTCTGTATGAATGTTCTGTAAATTTTATTTAAAATGTCACAGCTTTCAAATTACAGAGGTCACGTTATAAGAACTTATTTTAAAGTTTTAGACAATTTAAACAAGATATGTTCACATTTTGCAAAATGATAATAGGTGGACAGAACTAATTTATAGCAGATGATGTTCTTCGAATATGGAATGATGTTTTAAATGTATGACATGATGTTTCATGGTAACT
>JAULKM010100592.1:0-10449 GCA_032355605.1 Rubia tinctorum
GAGCTAGAAATTAGTAGATTTTTGAAGCAGTAATAAAATAGTAACATAGAATTAACTCTACTTGTGTTCTTGACTTTATATTAGTAGTAGAATTTAGGAATCGGGATAGAAACGTTTCCTCGAAGTACCCATCAAGTATCCGATATGGGGACGTCCCTGATACGGGTACTTCACCCCGGGAGCCGTCCCCGTGCAACATTGTATAACTACACACTTATCAGCAAAAGAAATATTTGAAGATGCATCTCATCAAATGGATCAAGAAATGGTAGCTTTGGCAATCATTTCTTGATTTAGTTTTTTTTCAATGGCAAATTTACAATTTCTTATACATTTATGTGGGATTAAATATAATCCATTTTCTCCGTGGTTGATCCGGGATGGTACCCAAATTCAAAAATGAATCTGGCCATTTTTTTTTAAAACTGAGCACTGGTCATTTCTTTAATTTAGTACCGGTGCTATAATTCGTAACACGATGTACATTGATCTGATACCGGTGCTACTATTAAATTTTATACTGTTGCTGAAAAACGTACTACTGACGAGAAAACATAAGCACCGAAACAAAAAACTACCGGTGCCAAAATAAATAAGTCGCTGCTCAATTTCTAGCACCGATATGGTGTACCGGTGCTCTAAACTCTCCAAATTTGCACTGGGTTACTTGGGCACCGGTATGACATGTGACAAAATACCGGTGCCATTGTGACCTACAACTGGTGCCTATGATGGGGTTTTCTAGTAGTGGTTAGTCGATCTAATAGGAAACCATCTCCTCTTTATTTATATATCCGGGTTATAATTAACGATTAGAATTCTTATGCACCTCTTTATCTATATATCCGGGTTATAATTAAAGGTTAGAATTCTTGTGCACCTTGTAGTTCAAAAGAGATAGAGTGCGAGTAAATTAAAGATGAAGTACAATTCTGTTTCACAAAAAAAAAAAACTTCACAAATTAATCATTTAGTGTAATTGTTGTTGGTGGTACATAACATAATGCAAGTATATGATAATATCTAGGAGTAGTTAAATGTTGTTGATCTGACACATATGCTCTTAAAACCAAAAGATCAGAAAAAGGATTCTGATTTTGCACCCACAATTCAACACTGGCCGCTATAGAAGATTTGATGGGCCCACTGACAAATTTCATCAAATTAAACACATGAGAGTGTAACCTTCATCTCCTCAAAGCCTTAATTTGCTTTGTTAATTAGGATTGTGCTAATCATCATGTTCGTGTCCTAATCGTTGCTAATCTCGTTATCTCGCTTCCACAATTTGTTTTTATGTCTTAAATTCCCATAATTATAATTACGGCCTGCATCTGAAAATCAGCACTCTTTATATGTAACAACATATTGAAAGTGGACATGTTCAAGTCATGCGCTAAGTGCTAGAGGCACTTCATTTTGGCTGAAAAATAGATGCCCAGCCAAAGATTCAGAAAAAGAAATAGTGTCCTCCAAAATAATTATTAAGAGTTGTAACAGCTTCCGACTTTTATGTCGACGTCATCATTTTTGTTTAATTAGTGTTCATCATTTCTACGGCTATCGTCAGATTTATTTAATTTATTTGGTTTTGAGGAGATATACGAATCAAATCCACATTGAGATATCTACGGCGGCGTCATGGATCCTTGGCCACGATTTTTATAATTTTATAATCAATTACATTATCAAACATGTCGCAAATAAAACTCGATCTTATAAACCTAACGTAAGAATATTTTCAAAAGAGATAAAGAAGAAAAGAGATAAGAACGTGGTCAATCATGATAAGAATATTTGAATGTTTAAAAAATATTCTAGTTACCGGAAATTAGAATTCCAAGTTTCATTCCTTAAGGTATCTTAGACTAATATAAATAGATCTTCTAAGTCAGATAGAAAACTCGCACCATTCTCAAATACTTCATTTTTCTAAACTTGAGTTTTTTACTTCCTCTGCTAAAGTGATCGTGCTTCGGATTTTGCAGGAATTCAAGGTAACTCTTATGTGTTAATTGTTACATTTGAAGGTTGTTAAAGAAATAGAAACCCTTTTCTTGTAGAAAAGTTATAAATGGTAGTTAACTTATAAAATTAGTTTCCTTATAGAATTAGTCATAAAAGGTAATTACTTGGAATCATATTCATGTTAAACTTTGGTTTGTTGTAACACTATATGTTGTAATCCTCATCATTGATGAGCTGATTGATGTGAGATCAATAAATCATAATAAAGTCTTTCATATCTTCTCAAAGGTTTTATTCTAGGTAACTCTTATGTGTTAACTGTTACGTTTGAAAGTTTTATTCTAAGAAACGATGTGCACAACGGGATCGAGTTTACTCGTGACCGCATGAAACTTGATTTAATTTCTATAATTTAAAATTTTAACTGTATACATGAATGATTATTCAAATTTTACTATTCTTGATGTGTTAATTGGCTATGTAATTTTATATTTATATATAACAAACTAGCTAGTTAACATTTAACCAATCACTTAGAGTTATAGTTTTATATTATTTTATAGTTAAATATAATTTAAATTATTACACTTTTTACAGGAGTTTCATTGGCACTAAAAAATTTTCCATTTAATATTCTTTTACCAATTATATTGTGTAGTAAAGATGTTAAATATTCAGTTTTCAATTTGAATGCACTTTCTATGTTAGAAGTGGTTACAAATGTGATAGTTCAAAAAAAAGTGGATGGTTAATGACTGTTAAATTGTCATTTATCAAATTATGATTAAGCCCCCTGATCCATGAAATATTCTATATTCTTGTTCTTGTGAATGCATTTTTAATTATTTTAATCAAAATCTTGATACACTGTTATACTAACGTGTGGTAAAATATGATAGAAAAATAGAATTTAAATTAACAATATTTTGATTGGCGCAAAATGCGTGATTACTGAATTATAATTTGTTGATTTTAAAATGTAATGTGTGTGATCTTTTTATGTTTATCCTAATTTTTAGAAATTACTTTTTTGTAATTTTTAGTTATAAGTAATTACATATATTGGTGACGGAAATTTGCGCACCTATATTATTTATTTAATTATAATTTGTTTATTTTAAAACGTAATGTGTGTGACCTTTTTATGTTTATCCTAATTTTTAGAAATTACTTTTTGTATTTTTTTTAATTATAAGTAACTACATATATTGGTGATTCAATACGTACATTGCTCATTCCAAAAACTTTAAAAATAAATGGTGATAAGTCAACCTCTAAGACTTTAGACAAAAAGGAGTATTTAAATAAAAATTATTACATAAACAACGAAATACTTTTCTCAATTCAAGAATTATGCATCAAATTGGTGTTGATACTATATACTCCTATATAGCAGGTAAAGTGAAGCGTTATAATTTAGATCAAATTTCGTTGGCTAATTTTTTTTTAATAAAATCTTGATCATGTGTCACTGGAAAAGAAACCGCGTTGGATTTATGAAGTTACTTTATATGAAGTAATTCGCATGTAGATGAGAACAAAAATCTTTTATATTTGTCCAGTTTGGTACTTCAATTAAATATGTGGTTTATTATATTTAGTATGGTCAAAATTATTTTGAAAATATTTCTTTCCTTTTCAGCTTATTTCATCCGAATAATTTTGATATTATTTTAAATGATGATTTGTTCATTGGAGATTGTATCTTCTCTAGTTTAAAAATAATAAAATATCACATTTCCATACTTAAAGTTTCTCAGAGTTGTATAAATAGAGTTTCAAAGTAATTTAGAAAAGTTGCACCATTCTCAAGTCCATCTTCTGAATCTCGAGTCTTGCTCTACTCTCTCGAACTTTCTGTAAGTTTAAAGTCCTGATACTCTGTCATGTTGGTGATAGTCTTTCGGGTTTTGCAAGAATTCAAGGTAACATTTACATGTTTAATTAATTTAATGGTTTTATCTTATTGAACGATATTCATGACAAGACTCATTCATTTCAAGAATGAGTTTATTTGTGATTTCATCAGTTTGTGATTGCATGAAATGTAATTTTATTATTGTTAATATAGCACATTTATGCTTTAAATCATATGCAATTTAAACTTTTCGAATGCGTGCATGAATGATTAATAAATGTTTATAGTTCAACAATGTTATGTTATTAGCAATTTATATTTCTTTTTAATTTCTTATTTAATTTTTCATGATATTATCAATATATTTCCAACAGTCTTGAAACGAATATTATTTTTGTGAATTTTTATTGATTCAATATTTCTTGTTTAATTTTTTTTCAATTTTGATTAAATTTTGCGCTAATATTGCTTTAATTTTATTTCGAAATTGATTGGTTATGGTTGTGTACAACAGAACCATGTCGAGTCGTGACGTTGCTAAAACTACCCCTGGAGCAATGCCTCTTGTTGTCATTCCTCATATTGTGAAACCTGAGAAGTTCAATAATGGCATGAACTTCAAGATGTGGCAAGAGAAGATTTACTTCTACTTGTCCACTATGGGTTTGGAACGCTATGTTCATGAATATTATCCAATTGTAGATGACAAGAGTAGCGATGAAGCCAAGAATGCATCGGTGACGTGGCATCAAAAGGAGTATTCTTGTCGCAACTACATCATGAACGGCCTTCATGACACACTTTGGAGTGTGTATCAAGTGAAGGAGCCATCGAAGTTGTTGTGGGAAGCTTTTGACCAAGAGTATAAGGGTGAAGAAGTTGGATCCAATAAGTGGGTTGTTGGCAATTTTCTCGACTACAAGATGGTTGATGACAAGACTGTGGTAAGTCAAACTCAAGAGATTATGATGATGCTTAATGAGATGATAGCTGAGAACATGAAGATATGCGAGACTCTACAAGTCTACTGCATCATCGAGAAGTTACCTCCAACCTGGAAGGACTTCAAGAATTATCTGAAACACAAGAGAAAAATTATGAACATGAGGGATCTAATCCAAAAGTTTCGCATTGAGGAGGATGACCGTGTCTCTAAGAAAAGGATCAATGGATTTGTTCCTGTAATGAATGCTAATCTCGTAGAGGTTAGTGGAGGTTCCAAGTCAAAGAAATCCCATGCCACGAAGGGATTCGAGGTTGGGGTCAATGGTGGAGTTTCAAAGAAGTCAAAGTTTACTAGAAAGTGCTACAACTGCAACATTGTTGGCCACAAGTCTTATGAGTGCAGGAAGCCAAAGAATGCCAAGAATGAAGCCAACATGGTGTCCAATCTCGCACATGATGTGAACAACATCAATCCTTTGGGTTTTGCAGAAATTCAGGGTAACTCATCTGTGTTTAATTGTGATCTTAATGGTTTTATCCTAGGAAACGTTGTTCATAATGTGACTCATTCAAATCAAGGACATCTTGTTTAATTGTGAGTCCATCCCTTTGTAATTTCATGAAACATGATTTTGTTATTGTTAATATAAAGCATGTATGATTTAAATTATATGTATAACTTAAGGTTTCCGAATGTATGCACGAACAATTTAAAAATATATTATTTATATATATAGCAAGTTATATTTATTTTTAGTTACTTATTCATATTTTGTATGATATTATCCAGAAAGTCTCCTATTAGACCGACTAAATGTTAGACCAATCATGAAAAACCTTGTTTCAATCATTTTTATGGTCAAATTATAATTGAACTTATAGGAACCTTTTTGCAATAAATAAAAGCAAATATCAAATCACCCCCATTAATTACATCAATTATAAAATGTATCCATTATTAAACATGACTTGTTGTATTATCAATATAAATTTAACAAAACTTATAAAAATGTTAAGTCACGCTAGTGGAGAACATGCCTATTAAAGGCGGTTATTGGACCAGAGAAGTCACTTAGTGACTTCTCTAACTATGCCTTTGATTGTAAATGATCAAATTCACCTTTGATTGATATCTGAATTCAGTGCTGAGATCCCAAAAAAACTGCCAAAAACTAAACTGATTTTCGGTATATTCAATGAATCACAATCAGCCCCCAAAACAAAAACCAAAAACAATACAAAAGCTTTAATCTAGACAAAACAAAAACTTCTTGAATCAACCAAAGAAACAAAATTTTCTTGAATCTGGAGATCTGCAAAACGAAATCAACTTCCAAAATGAAAACTTCTTGAATCTGGACACGAGGTGTAGGGGAAATCAAAGAAACCTGAGTAGCTCCTCCATTTTGGGAGATTCTAGTTGCAAGGTGAGAAAGAACAATGGGGAAACCACGGCAGATCTAATGAAGAGCGAAGTCGGTCGTGGAGGATCCGACGGACGGGGAGAATGCACACATTGGCTATAGTGGAGGGGGGAGTCGGACGACGAAGAGTAGAAGGAAAGGTAGAAGGAGTAGAGAGGAATGAGGGCATGCGTGTATGTCTAAAATATAGGTAAATAAAAAGAAATCATGATTAATACAAAAGAAACGCAAATCATGTTCTTTGGCAAAAAAAATGCTAATGCCAAGAGACCAAAATACTAACCCCTTCCTGAAGATATGAGACAAGGGGTATACTACTAAAATTGGATGACCGTGATAACAAACTCACTAGACCACCCAGAAAAAGCAATACGGGTGCTCCCTCTTACATACAAGATATTCAATGCAAAACCAAACATGTGGAAGTCCGGACAAAATCATGCTAACTGATGCATGAAGACTCGGCAACCAAGGCTGAAAGAGTGGTACTTTCGACCTATAACCAACTGGTGAGTGAACCGGCCCTTTGATAATCGAGGTCTATATCCCTCGACCTTTCGGCGATGAAGAGTGACTATAGGCTTCGACAATGAAGAGGGGGATATGGGCATCATTAACCGAGCATGGATGCTCGGCCTTCAACCACGTAATCGAGGGATAGCTCCCAGTCTTCAACCAAAACCAACCTATATGGACCATCCTTTGAAACCGCTTGTAGACTTCATCTCCTTGCAACCAAATTTGTACCCAGCCTTTATGTGAAATGAAGTAGTCAGCAGCTTCTACCATGTACACCCCTAAGATGAAGATAAAGGGGTGTTATCAGCCTTCAAGAACATTCTCTGTGTGGAAACCGAGGTTTTTTTTGTAAGGATGAGAGCAAAGATAACTGTAGTCCAATGTTGTCTTCTTAGATAATCTCATAAATAAAACCTCCTAATAATGAAGAGACCGGGTATACTTATACCGCGTACATCCCGCGTGACTATTTTGTAATCGTCCTTTCCGCTTTAGGAAAAAATGTGGGGAAAATGACTAAGGAAAGAATGATAATAGTGAAACCCTAGTCTTTAAATAGTTTGGCCTTTCTCTCTCTTCGAGAGAGACACCCTCCCCACAGCTTCCCCAACCTTTTAAACCCTAGCTCCACTGCTGACAACCATCTCAGGCACTGACAACCGCCTCAGCGCTGACAACCATCTCAGGCGGCCCCCCACCCCCAATCCCATGGTTCCAATCACCCCTACCTCTCATACTAGCCCTCCCCTGTGGAAAATGCATGAAATTAAGTAGATCTACAACTGACTGCGGCGGTGAATTCATAGACCAACCTTCTTTTATGGGTTAGAGATTGATTCACATTGAATCTTACCAGATTTTCATAGCGACCTAAGTCTCGCTACATAGTGGTTCATCTTTTCAATGTGCGGCAGTCCAGTTTCTCAACGCGTGTTGGTCAGCGGCTCGATGCGCGGCAGTCTGGAATTTCAACTCACAACGGTCAAACTCAGCTCGCAGCAGGTCCGAAGAGTCAACTCGGAGCAGGTTCAACGAGTCAACTCGGAGTGGGTCAGGCGAGTCAACTCGGTGCGAGTCCGGCGGTTCCTAAGTCATGGTCTGGGATCTGGGAGCTTGGACATTTCTCTTGCAGCAGTCAAATCGCCATGGCGACGTAGGGTCAATGGTTTTTTGACGATGCGACAACATCGTTCTCATCGGAACACCCCACACAGCAATAGCAAAAAGAGGGTATATAACTTCTTATCAAATCTGTTATCTATAATATTTTCGGAAAGGTCACCTATTTTCGTAACTTTTCCGGCAATGTCATGGTTATGTTGTGGTAATTCTCTTTTATTTTATTTTATTTTATTTTCTTCAACCTTTTTTATATACTTTCGTGGTGGGAGGCATTTGTTTTATGTGTTTTTGTTATTTCATTTATTTTAATTTTTATCTTTATTCATTTAAAATGGGAAATATTAAAATGATTTTTTAGATTTTAGTATCAGATGAGAATTATCTCTGTCAATATTTGTTTTTCTGGTAACCCCTACCTGTAAAATTTCATTGCCTTCAGATTGGATATCCAAAGAAATAGCTAGGAGAAATCCAAATAAAAATCGTTTAAACAACGAACTTTAGGCGATATAATTTTCACGAGGATTTAAACCAAATTTGTAGACTTTGGTCCATTAGAATGTTCAGGCCAACTATATTGTTAAATCAGTTGAATAGGTCATTATTGTCTTTTGGAGTCAAATCAGAGGTAATTCTACGCATTATAAGTTATTTCTTTACACTGATGGATAATGTTTTTGGCAATCAAAATGAGTGATTTTAGTCTCCTAGATTAAATAAATGGTTTTACGGATTAAATGGAGAGGACCATATTTTCAGTTGGGGAGCTTTATTTGCCTTGTTTTGATTGTCTCAAATATTTGATAAGAAGTGTGTACGGAACATTTTGCGTGCGTATCCTTTGACATTTCACTATATTTGGTTCTGATGGTAATCTCGGGCCGATGCTATTGTGGTTACAAGATAACTATATAGTGGTAATGATGCAGGGCAAATGACAGTGAAGATTGAAGAAGAGATAGATCGCCACAAAGGTCTGATACGCTTTTGAGCATAATTTTCGCGTCCGGTATCAGAATCAGGCGAGGCCGGTGCTGTTGGAACTGTTTCGACGAGCAGAACAAAACGGAAATTTTGGCCATTTGAGATCGTTTAAGCCCTCAAAGCAGCAATTGACTGTTTTTTTAAATATTTTTTATTTTTATTTTATTTTGGAATTACTTCAAAATTTGCTTTTTATATCATTTCGGGGTTTCATTATAGTATTTAAGGACCTCTTGTATTATTCAGATATTTTATCTTTCATAATAATATTTTCGAGAATATTTTCTCTCTAGTGGACTCCAGAACCAAAATCTAAGTTTTTGCTTGCAGCCCTTGATTGTTCTTCAAAATTTCTTGTTTGTGGATCTCTTTTAATATTGTTACTACATCAGATAACCGGTAATATTTAGTAAGCCCTTCTCACTACCACATAGGTCGAGCTTTAGCATTGTAATATTGACTAGTGCATTTGTGTATTTCTCTTTTAGCCGTTGAGACTATACATTAAAATTCTAATATTTAGCTTGCGCCTCAGTGTAAATGGGTTTATCCCACTTCATATGTTGAAATTGCACATTGTGCAAAATTGAGCTTAATAGAAAAGCGATGAGAATCCTATAAACCCTCGTCTTACTGACGATTCATTTAAAAATATATATAGTTGGGCCAAATAATCCATTAAAGTCAGTCAATTAAAGGCGATTCTATAAAAGAACCGTATTTAATTGTTGTTCACTAAATACCGTTTTTCAAGGACCAACTTTAATTGATGTCTGAACCGTTTTTAAAATAAAAGGGGGTCAAAATAGACGAGTTCTGAATTCGAAATCTCAATAAAGACGGTTTTTCAAAAAAAATTTATGAAACCGCCTTTTATCGCTTCCTTAATGGAGCTTTTTTCACTAGTGTCAACATTACTTTTAAAATGGAACACGCAATGACACGTTTCTATGGACGAAAAAGGAAAAGGACGCAAAAAGTCGACACCTTCATCCACATCAAAATCAACCTTTGAACTCAGACTTTGTTCACCGTAATTCTCATTTTGTGTGTGGAGAAAGCTGGTGAGGTGGTCCTATATATGAAACCATGTTTAGATTTTATTCTAGTTTTGTCCAAGAAATTAGACACACTTTGTTATTTTCCTTGAGGGCAAGCTGGCGATTATGGGTACAGTTACAGAACCACATATTAGCCTTCATGGAGTGAGAATGTGAGATCAGTCATACTCTCCAGTAAAAGACCTAAGAATATGATTTGAGGAAAAGATTTTGTTAGAATAATTTATAAAATCTTTATTATGATATTATTTTTATTATTTAATAAAACTCAGTCTTTGTGCTGGGAATGCTAATTAAAGTCTTGTTGTTTTTCTTGAAATGAAGTGTGAAATTAAATATCGATATGATATTGTTTTGAGTGGGATTCGGATGAAATTGAATTCAGTGGATGCATACACTAATACAATTACTTTTCAAAGTGCCTTGATTCCAGAGGCGGAACTAGGATTTTAGTATAACGGGGGACAAAATATAATTTTGGCATATTATATAGGCAAAGTCTTGGGAAAGACGGTCTTTCCATAGCCTTATGGAAAGACGGGGTTTAATTAGAATAATAAAAGGTAAA
>JAULKM010100593.1:0-26279 GCA_032355605.1 Rubia tinctorum
ATCTAAACCTACCAAATCTAATTCTAATCAAATCATAACTCCTAAATTACATCATTTAAAAATAATTCTAAATATGAACACACTACCTCATTAAAAAACCCAGTGGAAAAAAGAGTACAGTGTTAGCTACTAAAAATACTAAACGAATAAAAATATAATAAATGACATTTTCTAATTTATATCATCCACTTAAGTTGACCGGCAAGAGTGCTTGTGCCATTAAGGTTTGAGGAAAATCCTACACTGATGGCTAAGTACAAAATAATTATAGTAGTATGTTTTACCATGCACACTGATGATTGAGTAACTTCTTTATTGATTTACAAGAGTTTAAGTTTAATTGTTTGCAAGCCCCTACGCTTGGGTTGTCACCAAGAAAGCCATGGAAAACTGACAAAAGAATCTTCGTTACTGTCATAAGCACAGTATAATAAAAATTGTTTGCTTTTAGGATGATGCGGTCAACCGAGAATATTGAAATCATTTTGACTAAAATAAACTTAAATTGTCTAAAAATAACATACTAATATTATAATATGTTACTAATTTAATTCTTCACTAAATATAATCAATCATAACTTATACTAGTATTATAATATGTTACTGATTTTAATTATTTACTACATGTAATCAATTATAACTGGTTAAAATACATAACTTCTTAAGATACAATAAAAACTATAAATATCTCATTGTACTACAGAAGAAAATTTAAAGGCACATATTGAAATTTGGTTTTACCTAATTAATTCTATAATTAACACTGTATTCCAACATAACCTATAACCTATTTAACCAAGTATATAAAAATGTAAAGCAAGAACACATAGACTTGGTTACGTAGTTCAGTGAAAATCACCTACATCTGCGGGGCCTGACCCAGTTCAGAATAAATACACTAATCAGAATGATACAGTACAAAGTATACCATAGAACTATACTTATCTTTTCTAATTACCACGTGTGGATTTTTAAGGTATACATTCTGAACTAATTAACAGGTCACAGTATGTTGGAACATATGTCAGCTGGCTCTCGCAGTACTATTAGAAAGATATAAAATCTGAGTGCAGATTTTCTCAATGAAATCGTAAGTAATGCAGCCGCGATGTCCACAATAAATAGACCATTGAGCAGATCGGAATTCTCCATGATTATCTTCATAATATACCTATTCCTTATTTGCTTCTGAAGTATATCCAAATCCCATAAATAAAGGGATTTTCCTTATCTCAAATATCCCACAATATTCTATAAATCCAATTCCACAATTATAGGAATTTTCCATAAAACCATTATACTTCATACACGTCTGAATCAATATTGCATAATCTTCATATTTCCATAAATCCATATCATGCAATATTCTATCATCAATCAAACCCTCAGCTTTCCGTATGTTCCAACATAGAAACTTTGAAGTCTTGTGCGTGTATAATTCCTTCTCCATTTCAAATTCTGATTTTAATCAAATATCTTGGAGATAGGAATTGCCAAATATAATCCCTTGAAGTAATGGATTAGAATATTTCGTCTATATCTTTTTCCATAGCCGAATATTCCAATTCAATTCAAATTCCATGAATCTAATCAAATCACATAAATATAGTAATTGATATATTCTCCAATCAAAAACCATCTGGATAAAATATTACTTCTCGCATTCATCTACGCATTCCTTATTCCACCGAAATTTCCTTCTATGATGTTTCAACATAACCTATTCCATATTTGCATAATTTCCACAAATTGTCAATTAAATAAATCTGGACTTTATAGTAATGAATGAACATAGGATTTGATTGAATGATTAGATTCAATCTGGAACTATTCTTCACCTGAATCAATCCCAATCTAGTAGAGATCTGACCTCTTAATTAGGACGGACACTTCCTCGTTCTCTTATTTTTTGGGTCAAAATGGTGATCTGCAACAGTAGATTCATATTTACATTTCCAAAATTATGCAGGTACTGGATTCACTAAAGTTGTTTCCTTCCACGGAGTCAATAACCATCAGCTACGCTATCAGCACTTGGAACTTGTATAGCCTAATGAGGTCATCGTAAATTTGGTATATCTTCTTATGACTAGATATAGTATCGTATGCATTCTAGATTTTTTGCCGCTCCTACCTCTTCACGGAACCTTTAGAAGTTGAGGCATTGTTTATCTTCCTTTTCAGTCTAGATTTCTTATCTTTGTTTCCCATCTAAGAAAGACACACGAGGCAACACAATGCCAACATTATCACAACAATCACAAAAACATATTCACATGGCAATATAATGTAACCCTAAACCCTAATTTTCAACCTAGGGGAAATAAAAAATTGATGGCGTTAATGGAGGACACCTCTCGGCCATGGGTTCTTCATATGTGGGTGCATATGTACCCGGGGGTGGGAGTGGAGATGAATCTCACGGTCATTGTGGCTTACAGAGGCACAAATGTCACCCCCTTCCAACTCCATGGTGTTTTTTAGTATGTTCAAGAAATGGAATGTATCGGGATGTTGCGCAACTTATGTTCCCACAAACGAGAATGTTATCCACCGCTTCAACTTAGTGGCATTGATGTTTATGACACTGGACTCATCATGTCTGATTTACTCCAACTTATTACTACTCAAGTAATTCCTCACTGCCCTTCTCCTTGGTTTGCAAGACAACGTAAATCAAACCACCTAGTTCCTCTTCCTCGGGTTTGACAACATTACTTGTAACTGATGGCATAAAAAAGGGGAAAAGAGTACATGATGGTCAAACTCAATCTACACAACTACATAGGAAGCAATAATAATGGCTAATTCACACTGATTCATATCGGTAACATGACATTCAAATTTTAAGAACAAAAGTTCATTCCTTCTTGTCTGCAATTTTCAATACAAAATAGGTAAATATATAGGAAATCAAGAGATATTGTTGAGGCTTCGATGAATCCTCCATGCGAATCTTACGAATCCCTTAACTTAGACCTATTTTTATTAATCTAGATCCAGACATGAACCCCGTGGGTTGAATTTTTTTGATTCATATCCAACCCAATGGGCCTAGACACTGCGCGTCTAGGTCGTGTCCTAGACCCATGCTCATCCCTACACCCAGGGTATACCTCAGGTCTTAGTGCTAATGGATTGCAAACATTGTTGTGAATTCGGGCTTTAGTTGATAATCCCCCATAAATGAGAAGGCATAGAATACTGTAATTAGGTCTTTAAAATGCTTCAACAACTGCTAAACTCCGATGGAAACTTCAATGAATTTCTTCCGGTCTACGCGTACGGAGGGTTTTACCAGAGAATACATTGTTCCATCGTCTTTCACTCATTCCTCTTCTTTGACTAGCAAGCCCCTAGAAATCATTCTATCTATGGAAACAAACCTAGCATAGAAAACCTTAAGCGCTTTGATGATTTATTCAATTGCGTTGGATTTAGGATAGTTCTTATGACCTGGGTTATAAGTGTCGGTCCAACAAACACCCAAGGGAGAGGCTTAAAGGTTGTGTATATTCCATCATACTTTTCAAGAATTTGGAATGAATAAACAATATATTTGATTGAATGATTGGAATTAGTCTGAAACCATTCATCACCTGAGCCAATCCCAATCTGGTAATGATTGCACCTTTTAATTAGGATGGACACCTCCCTATTTTTCTTCTTCTTCGTGGTCAAAAGGGTGAACAGCAACAACCAGTGCATATTTCCACTTCAAGAATGAAGCAGGTTGTGTACTCACTGAAGTTCTTTTCTTCCACGAAGCCCATAACCTGTAGCCACGTTATAAGCCCTTAGAACTTGTATATCCCACCGAGGCTATCGTAAATTTTGTATATCTTCATATGATTGGAAGGTATAGTATCTTATGCATACTGAATTTTTTTTCTTGCTTCTACCTTTTCACATGACCATGAGTGGTTGAGCCATCCTCTATCTTCCCTTTCAATCCAGATTTCTTATATTTGTTTCCCATCTAAGAAAGTCACACAGGGAAACACAAAGCCAATGTCATCAAGAAAACCACAAAAACATATTCTCATTTCAATGTAGGCAGTCTCACATAAAACAGGAACATGAAATGCGCTCCCAATACACTAAAGGAAAGCGTGAAACTAATATCTCTGCTTTCATGACCCAAGGGAAGGGGATTAGTACCTTGAAGAATCGAAGCTAGTGAAGGATGATGTCGATTCATATTTCTGTAATACTGAAGAAAAATAATGTTTGGGGTTGCCTAAGTTGTAGATTATCTACACATCCATTTTTTTCCTTACATCAGCGGAATACGACTTCAAGTCCCCTGGAATCATGCTCTCAATAGGAACAAACTTAGCCACCTGTGTATTTCAGGATAGTTCTAACGGTCGGGATGATATATATCGGAGTACATAACTTGTAGCTATGTTATTAGCTCTTGGAACTTGTATAGCCCACTTAGGTAATCATAATTTTTTTATACTTTCTTATAAGCGGAATGTATAGTATCATATGCATACTAGATTTTTTTCCTGCTCCTGTCTCGTCACAAGACCTTGATAGCTTGAGGCATCGCCCATCTTCCTTTTCATTCCGAATTTCTTATCTTTGTTTCCCATATAAGAAAGACATATGGAGAAACACAATGCCAACATCATCACAATAATCACAAAAACATATTTAGTGTAACCTAAAACCCAAAACCCTACTTTTCAACCTTTGGAAATAAAATTTTATGGTCTTAATGGAGGAAAACTCTCGACCATGGGTTTTTCATATGTAGATGCATATGTACCCAGAGGTGGGAGTGGAGATGAATCTCACTGGTGTCATAGCTTACAGAGGTACCAATGTCATCCTTCCTAAGTTTACAATGCTCTTCGCTTTGTTCACAAAGTGGAATGTGTAGGGATGTTGTGCAACTTATGTTCCCACAAACGAGGATGTTAACCACCTCTTCAACTTAGTGGAATTTGGTGTTGATGATATGGGACTCATCATGACTGATTTACTCCACCTTATTACTACTTAAGTAAGACCTCATTGCCTTCTCTTTGATTCATAAAAATAACTAAATCACCTAGTTCCTCCTCCTCGGGTTCAACAACAACACTACTTGTAACTGATAGCATAAAAAGGGGAAAGGAGCAAATGGTGTTCAAATTCAATCTACAAAGCTAGAAAAGCTGCAATAATAATGACTAATTCACACTGATTTAGATCAGCAACATGACATTCAAATTTTAAGACCACAAGTTCATCATTCCATGTCAACAATTTTCAAAACTAAATAAGTAAATACATAGGAAACCAAGAAAGTTTGCTTGGGCTTCGATGAATCCTCCCCTATGAATCTTTCAAATACCGGGACCCAAACCCATTTTATAAAATCTAGATCCAGAATAGAACCCAGTGGGTCTAAATTTTTTGGACCTATACCCGACCCAATGGGCCTAAACACTGTGGGTCTAGGTTGTAATCTAGATCCATGCTCCTCTCTACACCCAGGGTACACCTTAGGTCTTGGTGTGAATGATTGCAAACATTGCTGTGAATTCGGGCTTTAATAGATAACCCCCCTGTAAATGAGAACGCATAACATACCGTACTCAGGTCTTTGAAATGCTTCAACGGATGTTACAGTCTGATGGAAACTTCAATAGAATTCTTCCGGTCTATGCGTGCAGTTAGTTTTACCAGGGTCCATCGTCTTTCACTCCTTCCTCTTCTTTGTCTACCAAGCCCCTGGAAATCATCCTCTCCATGGAAACAAACCTAGCATAGAACACCTTTAATTTTTCAAGAATTTCTTCAATTGCTTTGGATTTAAGGATAGTTCTAATGGCCCGGATGATATATGTCGGTCTAACAGACACCCAAGGGAGAGATTTAGAGTTGGTGTATCTTCCTTCGTACTTTTCAAGAGTTTGGAATGAATGAATATCAAATTTTATTGAATGATTAGAGTGAGTCTGAAACAATTCATCACCTAAGCCAATCCCAATCTAGTATCGATCGGACCTCTTAATAAGGACAGAAACCTCCATGATTTTCTTCTTCTTTTGGGTCACAAAGGTGAATATCAACAACGGATGCATATATTCATTTCAAAAATTATACATGTCCTAGATTCCACTAAAATGCTTTTCTTTAATGGAGTTTATAACCCATGGCCATGTTATTAGATCTTTGAACTTGCTAGCACACCTGAACTTGTATAGCACACCTAGGTCATCGTAAATTTCATATACCTTCTTATGAGTGTTAGGTTTAGTATCGTATGCATACTAGATTAATTCCTACTTCTGCCTCTTCACGAGACCTTGATAGGTTGAGAAATTGTCCACCTTTCTTTTCAATCCAGATTTCTTAGCTTTGTTTCTCATCTAAGAAAGACACATAGAGCAACACAATGCCAGCGTTGCAATATAATGTAACCCTAAACCCTACTTTTCAACCTTGGGGAAATAAATAGTCGATGGCATTATTGGAGGACATCTCTCGGCCATGGGTTCTTCAAATGTGGGTGCATTTGTACCAGGCGGTGGGAGTGGCGATGAAACTAACACCACAGTGGCTTATAGAGGCACCGATGCCACCCCTCCCAACTCCATTATGCTCATCATTCTATTTAATTAGGAAGTGGAATGTGTCAGGATGTTGCGCAAATTATATTCGATTTGACTAAGTGGCATTTGTTGTTGATGACACAGGACTCATCATGTCAAATTTACTCCAACTTATTACTGCTCCAGTAAGGCCTCGTCGCTCTTCTCCTTGCTTCGTAAAACAACGGTAACCAATTGCAAACCACCTATTTCCTTTTCCTATTGTTTGAAAACAACACTACTTGTAACTGATAGCATACAAAAAGGGGAAAGGAGCAGATGATGGTCAAATTCAATATACACAGCTATAAGGCAAAAATGATAATGACTAATTCACACTCATTCATATCACCAACATGACATTCAAATTTCAAGACCAGAAGTTAAGAATTCATTGTCAGCAATTTTCAAGACTAAATAGGTAAATACATAAGAAATCAGGAATGTTTTCTGGGGCTTCGATAAATCCTCCCCGACGAATCCTACGAATCCCCAGACCCTGACTCATTTTTAAAGATAGAGACTCACATTTGAACACGGTGAGTCTAAATTTTTTAGATTCATACCCAATAGGCCTAAACACTGTGGGTCATGGCCAGGTCTTGGACCCATGCTCATCCCTACACCAAGGGTACACCTTAGGTCATGGTGTGAATGGATTGCAAACATTGTTGCGGGCTTTAGTTGGTAATCCTCAGTAAATTAGAAGGAATACCATACCTTACTCAGGTGTTTGAAATGCTTTAACAGCTATTGCACTCTGATGGAAACTTCAATGGACTTCTTCCGGTCTATGCGGCTGGCGGGTTTTACCAGGGAATACATTGTTCCATCGTCTTTCACTTCATCCTCTTCTTTGACTTCCAATCCCCTGGAAATTATCCTCTCTATTGAAACAAACATAGCACAGAAAACCTTGGATGCTTTGATGATTTCTCCAATTGCTTTGGATTTCGGGATAGTCCTAATGACTCGATGATATGTGTCGGTCCAACGGACACCCTAGGGAGAGGTTTTGAGTTGGTGTATCTTCCATTGTACTTTTCAAAAGTTGGAATGAATGAACATCATATTTGATTGAATGATTAGAGTCATTCCAAATTCACTCATCACCTAAGCCAATCCCAATCTGGTAGAGATCGGACCTTTTAATAAGGATGGACAACTCACTATTTTTCTTCTCCTTTGGGGTCAAAAGGGTGAATAGAAATAACTGATTTATATTTCCATTTTAAAAATAAAGCAGGTTTTGGACTCACTTCCTTCCACGAAGTGCATAACCCGTAACAACGTTATCAACTCTCAACTCTTATATCCCACCGAGTTCATCGTAAATTTCGTATACCTTCTTATGAGTGGAAGGTATAGTATCGTATGCATAGTGATTTTTTTCCTGCTAACTCTTGACAGGACCTTGAGAGGTTAAGGCATCGTCCATCTTCCTTTTCAATCTCTATTTCTTATCTTTGTTTCCTATCTAAGAAAGACACACGGAGCAACACAATCTCAGTGCCATCACAAAAATAACAAAAACATATTCACAGTAAGCAGCACCATTGAAAACAGGGATATGAAATGCACTCCTAACATAATAAAGGAAAGCATGAAATTAATGTCTCGAAATTTCATGACCTAAGGGAAGGGGATTAGTACCTTGAAGAATTAGAGTAAGTGAAGCACGGCAGTGACTCAGAAATATGTGACACTGAAGCAAAACAATGATTGGGGTTGCCTAAGTGGGGGCTTACTACGCACCCCGTTTTTTATTTTCCCTTCAACTAGTTGAAAGCGGCTTCCAGGCCACTGGAGATCACGTTCTCAATCGGAACAAACTTAGCAGCCTCAATTGCTAGGAACGCTTTGATACTCATTTAAACTAGGAACGCTTTGATAATTTTCTTCAATTGCTTTGGATTTCAGGATAGTTCGAACCTGTAACAACGTTATCAGCTTTTGGAAATTGTATAGCCCACCGAGTGGAAGGTATAGTATGATATGCATATTGGATTAGTACGTTGAGTCGAAGGATATTAGTACCTAATGGATGCTATTAGTACCTACTGGAACTTGTATAGCCCACAGAGGTTGTCATATAGGGAAGGTATAGCATCATATGCATACTGGATTAGTATTAGTACCTCCCTGATCCTATGTGTCGGGAGGACACCTTAGAGAGAGGTTTATTGTTTTTGTATCTTCCATCATACTTTTCAAGAGTTTGTAATAAATAATCATAGGCTACGTAGTACGGGTACGGTAAATAGGTCACTCTACCCGTACCATATACGTATCGGGTACGAATTCGGTGCAGATTTGATCTGGCGACGTCATCGGTACGGTTTGACTTTTTAGGTACTTTGACCGGGTACGGTCAAGATGGAGGGTACAATTTGGGGTACATTGTACCCCATTAATTATGAATAAAAAATTAAAATTATTAATAAAGGAAAAGTTTAAAAATAGAGCAAAACCCTTCGTTTGTTTGACTTGGAGAAAGAGTTTATTATTGAAGATAAATGTTTTTCATTCACTTTTCATGCTTATTGTTATGCTTTTCTTTGACTTGAACAATCAATTTTATTTGGTGTTTGCTTATTTTAGTCTAATTGTTTAATACATCGAATTATAATCTTATTTTGTAGTTTATTAAGTTTAAACTACATTTGGATGTTTTCATTTACTTTAAATTGTTTACAATATAAAATCATATTATCTTTATTCAGAAATGATTAATTATTAATATTAATATTAATATATACATATATTTTTTATTTATATTTATAATCGTACTCATTTCGTACTTGTACCCTCTAATTTTCAATTTATCGAATTTCGTACCCGTACCTAGAATCGTACTAGTGCTACTTAGATCATAGGATTTGATTGAATGATTTGAGTCAATGTGAAACCATTCATCTCGAGTAAATCCTAATCTAGTAGAGATCGGACACCTCCCTGGTTTTCTTATTCTTCGGGTCTTAACGGTGATTAGCAACAATAGATTCATACTTCTATTTCCAGAATTATACATGTTCTGGATTCACGAAGTTGTTTTCTTATAAGTGGAAGGTATAGTATCATATGCATAGGAAGGATATTAGTACCTCTCGGATGATATGTGTCGGGCCAATGGACACCTTAGTTGAGGTTTATTGTTTTTTTATATCTTCCATCATCACCTTAGTTGAGGTTTATTGTTTTTTTTATCTTCCATCATCCTTTTCCAGAGTTTGTAATAAATAATCATAGGATTTTAAGAGTTAGTAATAAATAATCATATGATTTGATTGATGATGAGAGTCCATGTGAAACCATCCATCGCTCGAGTCAATCCTAATCTAGTAGAGATTGGACCTCTTAATCAGGACAGACACCTCCTTGTTTTTCTTATTCTTCGAGGTCATGACGTTGATCTGCAACAACATATTTATACTTTTATTTCCAGAATTATACAGGTTCTGGATTCACTGCAGTTGTTTTCTTCCACGAAGTCCTAACCCGTTGTCAGCTTTTGGAAATTGTATAGCCTATCGAGGTTCCTTCTTATGGAAGGTATAGTACCATATGCATACTATATTTCATTAGTACCTTGAGGAATCGAAGATAGTGAAGGACGACGGTAATCAGAAATCTGCAACACTCAAGCAAAATTATCATTTGAGTTGCCTAGGTGGAGGTTTATCTACACACTCCACTTTTTATTTTTTATTTCCCTTCCCATGAAAACAATTTCCAGGCCCTTGAGATCATGCTTGCACAAAATAATCAAGCTAATCCTAGTTCTTCATAGGCTAAATTGTTTTTTCCCTAACATATATTGAAATACCATCTTTTAGTTCCCAGTGGCAAAACTGCGTACATTCAACAACCAACAAATACAAAATGATTTATTTGATCCCCAATGGTGGTTTTCAGGAAAAGTCAACGGTAAAATTGGCCAAAAATCTATAAAATGACCATTATACCCCTGAATTAAAAAACATAAAAAAGAATAGGTTTTCTACGAGGGGGAGGGGCTGATGGAGACCTGGGCTGAGGGGGAGACGGGATTGCGTTTCTCCGGAGAAGCTCCGCAAGCTTATAATGCGAGCAGGGTTTCTCCGGCGCGTCCCCAGCGAAGCTAGCCTCTCATTCGCGAAAGCCAGCCGTAACTAGATCTGGAGAAAGCCAGTCGCGGTGATGGAGGGCTGGAGGTGGAGGCCAAATTGAGCAAGGTGGGGCAGTGGAGGGGTAATTAAGTCTCGGTGTAGGGCTAGAGCGGCGACGCCGATGGGAACCGTGATGGTGGAAGGAAAATCGAGCGGGACAAAGGGTTGGAGGTGAAGGGAAAATTGAGCGGGGCAGAGGGCAGTGGAGGGAAAATCAAGGTCCGGTGGAGGGGTGGAGTGGAGGGCGGCGTAGGTGTGGTGCAGTGTGGTAGCGTGTTCCTCGAATTCTCTGTGATGTCATGTGGTGCGCTCCAACGACAGCGTAGGTGTGGACTCGCTAAGAGCTCAAGCTCTAGCGGCGGAGCTGAAGCGGCTGAGGGTGATACAGATCTGGGCAGTGGAAATGATCTTGACTGCGGGGATGGCGTCGATCTGGACGGCGGAGCTGACAGTTGAGAGGTGGCGACGGCGGAGCTGACAGATGAGGGGTGGAGAAAAAATAGTAAAAGGAAAGTTTGTTATTTAAAAATATTTTAATTAGTAAAATTATGAAACACCCCTGGCTATATCGAAAAATTATTATGGTTTATCTGAAAATAACCTTTATGGACCAAACAAATCATTTTGTATTTGTTGGTTGCTGAATATACACGGTTTTGCCACTAGGGACCAAAAGATGGTATTTCAATATATGTTGGAGACCAAAAAATAATTTAGTCTTCTTCATATTTCCATTTCATATTTCACATTTCAAAATGGGAACAAACTTAGCACCCTCGTTGAAGTGACACATAAAATCTGGAACGCTTAGATAATTTCTTCAATCTAACAGCTTGGATGATATGTGTCGCGCCAATGGACACATTAGGAAGATGTTTCTTGTTTTTATATCTTCTATCATATTTTTCAAGAGTTTGTAATGAATGAGCATGGGATTTGATTGAATGATTAGAGTCAATCCGACACCATTCATCACCCGAATCAATCCCAATCTGGTAGAGATAAAACCTTTTAATCAGGACAGACACCTCTCTGTTTTTCTTATTCTTCGAGGTCCAAACAGTGATCTGCAACAGCAAATTTATATTTCCATTTCAAAATTTGGTGTGTCGTTTTACACCAAAAATAAATTGAGCTCTAAGCTGAATCTCTCACTTCAGAATTTTGCAGTCGGTATGGGCATACCGACCAGTATAGCTGTGAGCAAGTTCGTTTCCCAAGAGATTGGTGTGACTTTTTTTTAATCTTTAATCTGGGAATTTGTAACCAATGTAACCAGATGAGGATAGTGAATAAGAAAAACTAAAATTTGAGTAAAAACGAGAATGAGAAATTGTTACAGATTGCAAAAAGATTCAACTATGATGAGAAAATTCTAGTTCTGGTCTATTCCGTACTGGTTTTCTATCTCGATCCTTGATGCAAAGATGACTTTAAATTCATGCACACAAAATGGTTGTAGTTGAAAGCAACCAATTTTTCCTCACACAAAATGGTTGTAGTTGAAAGCAACCAATTTTTCCTTTCCTTGTCGATAATCAGTAGGACGCTTCACTAACTATTTCGCTAATTAACATATAACCTAAGCAATGCTCTATAGATTTAATATGCTAGCAGAATAAAAAATGAGAAAGACCCAATTCATAGCCAATAAACTTTGATGCAAGATTGTTAAATTAAGACCGTTGTTTTCTACCACTGATTGAAATCATAATTACGGATGATTGGTTCAATTCGCATTAAATTAACTAACATGCTATCAAATATTGGTCACTACTCAATAACATGAAAGCAATACTACACATCATAATCAAGAACAACATATGCAAGCATGCAATTAAAGTATAAAAAAACTAATTAGATCTCACGAGAATCGACGCCAGTATTTCCTTGATCTTTACCAGAAAAGATGAATTTAGTTAGAAAACATATTTGAATTAACAATCAAAAACATAAAATGAAATAATGAAAATTGTCTGAATAGAATGATGAAAAAGCTTCAAAAACGTGAACACAGTTTATGCGCAGAAAAGATTATGCGAATGCATGTGTGCGTGCATTTTTGTTCTCTTTTCTGTGTACAAATGCAAACCCAAAAGTATGGAAAAATTACTACTTCCAAAGATGGATAAGGAATAAAATATGTCTTTCCTTATTTATTTAAAATTCAAAAAGTTAAACACAATATTCTCTTCTAAAATTTAGGAATGTTCAAATCAATCCAGATTCTTTTCCAACTGCATTTTTACTTGGCATAATTCAGAAAAATAACCCATCGGTTCTTCCAACATCTCCATATTTTTCTCCTCTTCCATCTCCAAGTACAAATGGCGACTTCCTTCATGTTTCCGGAATAATTGTCGGTATGGGCATACCAACTACAAACTGCAGCAACTTGACAATTCAACCTCAAATCTCTAAACTGCAATAACATTCCAAATAACATAAATATCCAAGGATTTACACAACGTTTCGGATCAATAACAACTCAAAACACATAGTGAAATCAACCCAATCAAACTACCCACACTTAGATTATGCTAGCTCTTGAGCATATGCAAATGTAAAACATAAATGTAAACGTGAGACTAAAAAAACTAAGCAGCCCTAAAGTCAAAAACCTTCACAGTTAGAATCAAAACACAATCAACCATCATACCACAAACCACTCCCCTTTGCTTATAAAATCACATCATCCTCACATACTAGTCAAAAATATGTAACAAAATCTAGCCTCACCAAGATCACTCAACATCTTTCAAAATCATAATGAGGTCAATCACACAAATCATGTTCAATACTCATCACAACATGTTTATATATTCCACTATCTCCACCATAATAATTGAACACTTGAGTATAAATCAATGAGGTCTTTATCAAGGTTATAACGAGGCTAGGGTCAAAGAGGTAGGATAAAGGGAATACGAGGCTAAAGTCCAAGAATATGTAAGTAATTCATCATCACCTTCATACTCAACTATGTACATACTTTGAATGAAAATGAAACATTGATAAGCAACAAAATATAAACATCACTACCAAGAACCAAACCATGCCCATATTACTCCAAAAAATTTACATCCCAATATAATGCTTACCAGATTTTTTTAAATTTTATTTTTTGTTTTAGTTTTTTTTCAACATTTTTTCTTTTTTTCTGGGCAGTAGTATTTACAATATTTTCTAGGCATACAAGAACAACAATATCGTGTCAAAACTATAAATACACTTCTCCAATGAATGTAAATCTCAAATACTCTATCCTTCCAACATGTATTAGCACAATAGCTCAACCACATCTAACCCATCAAGCAATTCCATTTCATATCCCAAGCAATAATAAATTACTTACACATTCTCAGAGGGTTAAGAAAAGGCTAAGGATCTTGGCTTAATATTTAGTGACTGAAAATACCAAAGAAAGAGTTTTCTAGCTTCAACGGGGCAAACTAGAGGATCAATGTAAGGACGAAAATATACAGTAGAGGCTAAGTGAGGCTTATTCCTAGATGCCTCTATCATTTTCGTACTCAAGTATCAAAAACAGCCTCAAAATTATGACACAAACCAAGCAATGAATATCAAAATATGATCACTCAACAAAGAGATAAAAAGATACTTATGATTTTTTTCATATATGCCTATATTTTTTCTAGCTTTTGCTCTTTGAGGCTCAAATTCTCACAATATATATATATATATATATATATATATTAGAGAAAAATTACTTATTGCACACTCGTCATTCTATAACATATACAAGGAATCCATAATTTCTTTCACAAGCAAAAACAATCATTAATTCTTACCAAAAATCAAATTTTAATTCCAACCATTCAGATTCTCAATACAAGGCTGCCTTTTTTACTTAAATGATAAAAGAAAACTGAAAATATTTTTGTGTTTTTGAATTTTTTTTCAATAATGAAAAACAAACTAATGATGTTACACCTCCACCCAACACTTAGACAACACAATATCCTCATTGTGTAAGAAGGAGATAACTTATGCAAATGGATTAGAAAATATGATGTTATGCAATTACTCTACAAATGCACTAAAATGCAACTGAAAATGAAATAAAAGAAGGCAAAGAAAATTCTCCATAGGCGGCTGATTAGCCTTGGGGTCAATCAGTGAATTCTGGTCCGTATGGGCATCCAAAAAAATTTGGACTGGAAGTTTATTGTTTGTGGATATCTTCTTGGAACCCTGTAATTCACTACAAATCAAAATCAGTTAGATGAATGAAATTTTTTCCAATTTTTCTATTTTTGAAGTGAATTAATGAAGGAAACGAAAATAATATTTAAAAAACCTTTGGTTGCCTCCAAGTAGCGCCCTTATTTAACGTCTTAGGCTACACTCAGTTGACTTGTTCAGATCATCCATATTGAGGCAATGAAAGTGTCATTCCCTCAGCTTTGGAGAGCTCCATTACCTCAGGTAAGGTTTTCGATTCCAGCTTTGGTGCTTTCTCAATAGAAGGAAGAGAGCGTTCAGGAATAGGTGGGATGATCATCCTATATAATGTCGACTGAGAGACATATTGCACTTCTGATTTGGATTAGGGAAGTATGGCCATACCGCCCGAAAATGGCTGGGAGCTTATTTCTGAATTTTCTGATCGGAATCGGGGAGATAAGGGCATACCGATCGAAAGTGACTGGGACCTAATTTCTGAAGTTTATGAGCAAGATTTGGGCGGTATGGACATACCGACCAAATGTGGATGGGAGCTAATTTTTGGAAATTCTGAGCGGGAAACGGGCGGTATGGGCATACCTCCTAAAAGTGGCTGAAAGTTAATCTATGAAATTTCTTCCAAGCCATCCATCATGTCCTTGTCGACCCATCCATTGAAGAGTGCATGTTCCAACTTGTCATCCCTGGAGTACATTTCTATAAAATCATCAAACAATGGGTCAGTAACATCAAGGGTAAACATTAATTCAGGATTATCTACATGTCTCATGGCTTCGAAAATATTGAAAGAAACTACATCTCCATCAAACTCAAGGCTAAGTATTCTCTTATCAACATCAATATTGGTTTTCACTGTCTTCATTAATGGTCTTCCTAGAAGAATTATTAGCAGAAAATGAATCATCCATATCAACAATGTAGAAATCCATGGGAAATATAATATCATTTACTTTCACATGTACATCCTTTATTGTACCCTCAGTGTATGCATTAGACCTATCTGCTAACTGGATTATGACAAAAGTTTCTTTCAGAAGTCCTAATTGCAAGTCATTATATACTGAGAGGGGCATTACATTAATCGATGCACCTAGATCTAACATGGTCTTTCCAACATTCATCTGCCCAATCGTGCATGGAATAGAAAAAATTCCTGGATCCTTACATTTCTGTGGCAATTTATGAATAGCGGCAGAAAAATTTTCCCTCACCCTAATTTTTGCATATTTCCCAAGTTTCATCTTCTTTGAACAAAGTTCTTTTAGAAATTTTCCGTACCTGAGAACCTTCTTTATAGCTTCAATTAAGTGCATGTTGATTTCTACATTTTTTAAGACCTCCAAGATCTCCTTCTCATCCTCTTCCTTCTTTTTTCGAGCTAATCTGGATGGGAAAGGTGGAGAGGCTTTTGAGTTAGAAATAGATGTTATGGTTTCGGTGTTTACCTTTGAGGACTAATTTTTACTCTCTTTAGCTTCTTCAAGTTGCCTTTTCTTTCTGTCTGCTTCTTTGGGTTCAAGATCAACTAACTCTTTCCCATTCCTTAAGGTTACTGCACTTACATTCTCACTAGGATTCGGTTCAGTCTGTGAGGGTAATCTTCTAGTGGTGAACTTCAACTTGTTACCTCTGAAGCCAGTTGAGTCACTTGTTGCTCGATGTTCCCTATAACAGCCCTTGTCCCTATCTGAAAAGCACTTGTGTTTTTGGATAAATTTTGCACCACTTCATTGCCTTGAGAAATACTCTTAAGAACATCATTCATGGAAATATTATGATCATCTTGGGTAGGATGATCATCCTGACCGGTCTGTGGCTGTCTCGGAAGTTTGGGTGGTTCCTCCATCCTGGGTTATATGTATCTGAATACGGATCATACCTTCTTGACCTCGGTGGAGCATCTTCAAATCTAAATCAAGCCTATTCGGTACAAGGATCTTGAAGAGTAGGGCAAGCATCAACATAGTGTCCCATTTGTGAGCAAATTTCGTACTTAGCTCCCCGTGAAGTCTTCACAGCTAACTCCCGTACTAAGGATGTGAGGGCATCTAACTTCTCATTCATTTGTGAGATACTGAATGCCTTGAATGGTTTGGCCCTATCATTATCTTCATCATATTCATGAGGAACCATATCAAGGATAATCTCCTTTGCTTCATCCATGGTTTTGCTCAACCCATTTCCTCCACAAGCTGCATTAAAAATCTTCCTGTCAATAGAACACATACTACCATAAAAGTAATTAGTGATGAGCTAATATTCAGTAAAACCATAGTTAGGACACTTGCGACACAATTGACTAAACTTATCCCAATAACTTGAAAGACTCTCTCCCTTATTTTGTCTAATAACACTTATTGCATCAAACCTACAGGACACTCTTACATGGAAAATCACCAAATTTAGATAATACTTGTATGAAACCTAGTTTAATCTCAGAGTTGAGGTTGATGTTGGAAATGACACTGCACAGAGGACAATTGTGTATGTAACATCCCATGTCTCTGATTCGTTGAGCGGGTGGTTCCTCCTCATGTCTCTCTTTGTCAGCCATGTAGAAATGAGTTTCATTGGCAGTTGACTCAGACGAGGAAAGTCATTTAAAGGCTTTTCTCTGCTTCATTAGACTTTGTGCAAGTTTCTCAATATCTGGAGTAAAGATTAATATTCATGTACGAGAATAACGAGGCATAAACCATAAAATGTGGAAAAAAATTAAAGAATTAAAATAAAATATACTGCTTTAAACCAATCCCTGGCAGTAGCGCCAAAATTTGGTGTGTTGTTTTACACCAAAAATAAATCGAGCTCTAAGCTGAATTTTTCACTCCAGGATTCTGCAGACAATAGGGCATACCGACCAGTATAGTTGAGAGCAAGTTCGTTTCCCAAGAGATTGGCGAGACTTTTTATTTAATCTCTAATCTGTGAATTTGTAACCTATGTAACCAGATGAGGGTACTGAATAAGAAAACCCAAAAATGAGTAAACAAGAGAATGGAAAATTGTTACAGATTGCAAAAAAAAAAATCAACTATGATGGAAAATTTCGGTTCCGATCAATTCTGTACTGACTTTCTATCTTGATCCTTGATGCAAAGATGACTTTAAATGCATGCACACAAATTGGTTATAGTTGCAAGCAACTAATTTTTCCTTACCTTGTCGATAATTAGGAGGACGTCTCACTAACTATTTCTCTAGCTAACATATAACCTAAGAGACGCTCTGTAGATTTAATATGCTAGCAGCATTAAAAATGAGAAATGCCCAATTCATAACCTACAAACTCTAATGCGAGATTGTTAAACTAACACTGTTGTTCCCTACCACTGGTTGAACTTAAATCACAATTACGAATGATTGGTTCAATTGGCATTAAATTAACTAACATGTTATCAAATATTGGCCACTACTCAATAACATGAAAGAAATCATAAACATTATAATAAAAAATAACATATGCTAGCATGCAATTAAAGTATAAAAAAACTAACTAGATCTCACAAGAATCGACGTCGGTACTTCCTTGATCTTTATCGGAAAAGATGAATTTAACTTGAAAACATAATTGAATTAACAATCAAAATCATAAAAATGAAAATTATCTGAATAGAATGATGAAAAAGCCCCCAAAACGTAAACACAGTTTCTGCACAGAAAAGACTGTGTGCGTGCATTTCTGTCCTCTTTTCTGCGTACGAATGAAAATCCAAAAGTATGAAAAAATTACTACAGCCAAAATATAGATAATGAATAAAATATGTCTTTCTTATCTATTTAAAATTCAAAGAGATAAACACAATATTCTCTCCTAAAATTTAGGAGTCTTCAAATCAATCCAAATTCTTTTCTAACTACATTTTAACTTGGAATAATTCAACAAAATAATCCATAGGTTCTTCTAACTTCTCCATATTTTTCTCCTCTTCCATCTCCAAGTACAAATGATGACTTCCTTCATGTTTCTGGAAAACTGGTTGATATGGGCATGCTGACCACAAACTGTAGCAACTTGACAATTCAACCTCTAGATCTCTAAACTGCAATAGCATTCCAAATAACATAAATAGCCAAGGATTTACACAACATTTAAGTTCAATAACAACCTAAAAACATGGTGAAAACAACACAATCAATCGTACTTTTCAAGAGTTTGTAATGAATGAACATGGGATTTGATTGAATGGTTAGAATCAATCTGAAACCATTCATCACCCGAGTCAATCCCAATCTGGTAATCAAACCTTTTAATCAGTACGGACACCTCCCTATTTTCTTATTCTTTGGGCTCCAAACAGTGATCTACAACAGCAAATTCATATTTCCATTTCAAGAATTATGCTAGTTCCATTCCCAGAATTATGCTATTTCTGAATTTACTGAAGTTGTTTCTTTCCATGGAGTCCATAACCCGTAGCCACGTTATCAGCTCTTGAATTTTTATAGCCCACTGATGTGATCATAAATTTTGTATACTTATTATGAGTTGAAGGCATAGTATCGTATGCATACTAGATTTCTTTCTGCACTTGCCTTTTCATGGGACCTTGAGAGCTTGAGGCATCGTCTATCTTCTTTTTCAGACTTGATTTATTATCTTTATTTTCCATGTAAGAAAGAAAAACAGAGTAACACAATGCCAGTGGCATCACAACAATCACAAAAACATATCCCATTGCAATGTAATGTAACCTTAAACCTAGTTTTTAGCCTGGGAACTAAAAATTTGATGGCGCTAATAGAGGACATCTCTCGACCATAGATTCTTCATATATGGGTGCATTTGTATGTTCGATAAGTGTGGTGATGAAACTCATGGCTACCGTGGCTTATAGAGGCACCAATGCCAGCCCTCATAACTCTACGTTGCTCTTCACTTGGTTTAGGAAGAGGAATGTGTTGGAATGTTGCGCAACTTACGTTTCCACAAACGAGGATATTGGTCACAACTTCAACTTAGTAGCATTTGTTATTGATGACACGGGTCTCATCATGTCTGATTTACTCTAACTTATTATTGCTTCAGTAAGGCCTCATCGCCCTTCTCCTTGGTTCAAAACAATGTTAACCAAACCACCTAGTTCCTCTTCCCCCTATTTCTCGGGTTAGACAACAACATTACTTGTAACTAATAGCATAAAAAGGGGGAAATGAGCAGATGATAGTCAAACTCAATCTACACGGCCATAAAGGTAGCAATAATAATTCACATTCATTCATATCGTCAACATGACATACAAATTTCAAGATTGAAAGTTCATCATTCCTGGTCAGCAATTTTCAAGACTAAATAGGTAAATACATTGGAAATCAGAAAACTTTGTTGGTGCTTTGATAAATCCTCGTCGGCGAATCCTACGAATCCCCAGACCCAAACTATTTTTAAAAGTCTAGAGACCTAGACCCGAACTCAGTGGGTCTAAATATTTTGGACCAATACCCAACCCAATAGGCCTAGACACTGTGCATCTAGGTCGAGTCCTAGACCCATGGTCATCCCTACACCCAGGGTACACCTTAGGTCTTAGTGTGAATCGATTGCAAATATTGTTGTGGATTTGGGCTTTAGTTTATAATCCTCATAATATGAGAAGGCATACCATACCTTACTCATGTGTTTGAAATGCTTCATCAGTTACCGCACTTAGATAGAAACTTCAATGGACTTCTTCCGATCTATGCGGTCGGCACGTTTTAACAAGGAATACATTGTTTTGTCGTTTTTCACTCCTTCCTCTTCTTTGGTTTCCAAGCCTTGGAAATCATCCTCTCCATGGGAAAAAACATAGCTTAGAAAACCTTGAATGCTTCAATGATTTATTCAACTGCTTTGGATTTCAGGATTGTTATCACAGCCCAGGCCCCATATGATATGTGTCTGTCCAACGGATACCCCGAAGAGAGGTTTTGAGCTGGTGTATCTTCCAACATACTTTTCAAGAGTTTGGAATGAATGAACATCAGATTTCATTAAATGATAGGAGTCAGTCTGAAACCATCCATCACCTGAGCCAATCCCAATCTGGAAGAGATCAGACCACTTAATAAGGACTGAAACCTCCTTGTTTTTATTCTTCTTCGGTGTCACAAGGGCTATTAGTAACAATAGTTGTATATTTTCATTTCTATAATTATACATGTTCTGGATTCCACTGAAGTGTTTTCCTTTCATGAAGCCTATAACCCGTAGCCACATTATCACCTCTTGGATGTATAGCCAACTGAGGTTATCGTATATTTTGTAAACCTTCTTATGAGTGGAAGGTATAGTATTGTATGCATATTGGATTTTTTCTTGCGTTTTCCTCTTCACATGACCTTTATAGGTTAAGGAATCATTCATCTTCCTTTTCAATCTAGATTTCTTATCTTTGTTTCTTATCTAAAAAGGACACACTGAGCAACACAATGACAGCATCATCAGAAAATCACAAAAACATATTCACATTTCAAGGTAAGCAGTCTCGCTGAAAACCAGAATATGAAATGCACTCGCAAGACACTAAAGGAAAGTATGAACCTCATATCCCAATTTTCATGACCTAAGGGAATGGTATTAGTACCTTGAGGAAATATAGCTAGTAAAGGACGACGAAAATTTAGAAATCTGCAGTACTGAAGCAAAACAATCATTGGGGTTGTCTAAGTTGGGGGTTTATCTAAACACCTAACTTTTTATTCTTTTTATTTTCCCTTCCACTAGCTAAAAACAACTTCCATGCCCTTGGAGATCATGCTCTCAATGGGAACAAACTTAGCAGCCTCGCTGAGGTGAACACGTAAAATCAAGAATGTTTGATAATTTCTTAAATTGCTTTGAATTTTATGACAGATCTAAGGCCATGATGATATGTGTCGGGTCAATGAACAACTTATGGAGATGATTCTTGTTGTCGTTCCATCGTAATTTTCAAGAGTTTGTAATGAACGAACGCGGGATTTAATTGAATGATTAAAGTAAATTTGTAATAATTCATCGCCGAATCAATCCCATTCTGGTAGAGATTGGACACTTAATCAGGATGGTCACCTCCCTATTTGTCTTATTCTCCGAGATCAAAACGGTGAACTACAACAACAAATTCATATTACTATTTCCAGAGTTATGCATGTTCTGGAATCATTCAAGTTTTTTCCTTCCACGGAGTCCATAGCCTAGAGCCACGTTATCAGCTTTTGAAACTTCTATAGCCCACTGAGGTTATCAAAAAATTTGTATTCCTTCTTATGAGTGGAAGGTATAGTATCGTATGCATAAAAATGCATTCCTAATCCTGCCTCTTCATGAGACCTTGAAAGGTTGAGGCATCGTCCATCTTCATTATCAAACCAAATTTCTTATCTTTGTTTACCATCTAAGAAAGACACGTAGAGAAACACAATGCCAACATCATCACAACAATCACAAAAACGTATTCACATTGGAATGTAATGTAACCATAAAACCTAAACCCTAGTTTTCAACCTTGGGGAAATAAACATTTGATGGCGTCAAGTGAGGACATCTCTCGATCATGGGTTCTTCATATGTGGGTGCATTCATACCGCGAGGTGTGAGTGGTGATGAAATTCCAAACCATCGTGGTTTACATAGGCCTTGATATCACCCCTCCCAACTTCACGGTGCTTTTCACTTGGTTCGGAACTGGAATGTGTCTGAATGTTGCGCAACTTATGTTCCCACAAACGAGGATGTTGGCTACCATTTCAACTTAGTGGCATTCGTTTTTTATGACACGGGGCTAATCATGTCTGATTTACTCTAACTTATTACTTTTCTAGTAAGACACCCTTCTCCTTGATTTGCAAAACAAATTTAACCAAACCACCTAGTTCCCCTTCCTCGGATTTGACAACAATATTACTTGTAACTGATAGCATATAAAAGGGGAAAGGAGAAGATGATGGTCAAACTCAATCTACATAGCTGTAAAGGTAGCAATAATAATGACTAGTTCACACTCATTCATATCAACAACATGACATTCAAATTCCAAGACCACAAGATCATCATTCCTTGTCAGTAATTTTCTAAAATAAATAGTTAAATACATAGGAAGAAAGGAAATTTTATAGGGGCTTCGACGAATCCTCTCTGACGAATCCTAAAAATCCCAGGACCCATACCTATTTTTTAAAATCTAGACCTATACCCAGACCTGAACTCGGTGGGTCTGAAATTTTTGGACCCATTTCCGATCCAGTGGGCCTAGACACTGAGGGTCTCGATCGGGTCCTAGACCCATGCTCATCCCTACACTTAGGGTACACCGTAGGTCTCGGTGCGAATGGATCACAAACATTGTTGTGAATTTGAGCTTTAGTTTATAATCACTTGTAAATGAGAAGGCATATCATACCTTACTCGGGTATTTGAAATTATTCAACAGCTGCTGCACTATGATTGAAACTTCAATGGACTTCTTCCGGTCTACTTGGACCGGTTTTACCAGGGAATACATTATTCCACCATCTTTCACTCCTTCCTCTTCTTTGACTTCCAAGCTAGTGGAAATCATCTTCTCCATGAAAAAACCTAGCATAGAAATCCTTGGTTTGATGATTTCTTCAATTGCTTTGGATATCAGGATACTTCTAAAGGTCCGAATAGTATGTGTCGGTCCAACAGATACTCTAGGGAGAGATTTAAAGTTGGTGTATCTTCCATCGTACTTTTCGAGAGTTTGGAATGGACGAACATCATATTTAATTGAATGATTATAGTCAGTCTGAACTATTCATCACCCGAGCCAATCCCAATCTGGTAGATATCTGACCTCCCAATAAGGACAGAAACCTCTATGTTTTTCTTCTTCTTCAGGGTCACAAGGGTGAATAGCAACAACGGATGCATATTTCCATTTCCAAAATTATACATGTTCTGGATTCCACTGAAGTGCTTTCCTTTCACCGAGTCTATAACCCATAGCCATATTATCAGCTTTTGGAACTTGTATAGCCCACTGGATCATTGTAAATTTTGTATATGTTTTTATGAGTGGAAGGTATAGTATCGTATGCATACTGGATTTTTTCATCTTCATAGTACCTTGATAGGTTGAGGCATCGTCTATCTTTCTTTTCAATACAGATTTCTTATCTTTGTTTCCTATCTAAGAAAAGACAAACAAGGCAACACAATTCCTTGAGGAATCAGAGATAGTGAAGGACGAGGACGATTCAGAAATCTGTGACACTGAAGCAAAACAATGCTCGTAGTTGCCTAAGTGGGGGTTTATCTACACACCCCACTTTTTATTTTTTATTTTCCCTTCCAGCAGTTGAAAATGACTATGAAGCCCCTGCATATCAGCCTTTAATGGGAATATACCTAGCAGCCTCGCTGAGGTGAACACAGAAAACCTTGAATGCTTTGATAATATATTCAATTGCTTTGGATTTATTGATAGTTCTAATGACCCAAATGATATGTGTCAGTCCAACGGACACCCAATGGAGAGGTTTCTTGTTGGTGTATATTCCATCATACTTTTCAAGAGTTTGGAATAAATGAACATGACATTTGATTTAATGATTAGAGATAGTCTGAAACAATTCATCACCTTAGCCAATCCCAATCTGTTGAGATCAGACCTCTTAATGAGGACAAACACCTACCTATTTTTCTCCTTCTTTGGATTCACAAGGGCGAACAGGACCAAAGGATGCATATTTCCATATCTAGAATCATGCAAGTTCTAGATTCCACTATAGTGCTCTCGTTTCATGGGACTATAACCCGTAACCACGTTATCACCTCTTGGAACTCATATAGCCCACCGAGGTCATTGTAAATATTGTATACCATCTTATGAGTGGAAGGTATAGTATTATATGCATATTGGATTTTTTCTTGCTTCTGCCTCTTCACAGGTAGAGATGATCATGGGTCTAGGACCCGACCCAAACCCACAGGGTCTAGACCCATTGGGTCGGGTTTGGGTCCACAAAATTCAGACCCATCGGGTATGGGTACGGGTCCGGGTTTGGGTCTACATTTTAAAATACGGGTACGGATCCGGGTCTAAAATATTAAGACCCAGACCCGACCCAGACTCGACCAATAGACCCATATAACCCTAATTATATGCATAATTTTACTCTAATTTCTTGATTACTTTTATATTCTCTTTGTATTTTTATTTTTAATTCAACAAATAATATGTATCATATATTTTTTTTGAAAAATTAATTCAGATGCATATTTAACTAGAATTATTTTTATTTAAAGTAATATAATTGTATTTAGTGAAGAAAAAAATTAGAATATTAGACCCATTTATGACCCATTTTAGACCCAGACCCGTTTTGGACCCATCAGGTTTGGGTATGGGTCTAACATTTTCAGACCCGACCCATGATCATCCCTAGTTCCAACACAGTCAGAACAGACTGATTCTGAGCATGTTGGAACACAGGACAGATTTGATGACCGACTAATATCTGACGATACTGAGCATGTTGGAACACACTCTCCCACACGTTCTGAGTATGTTCCAACACAGGAGACTCCGGAACCTATTGCACGAAGAACTCGATCCATTCCTAGGGTAAATTACCGAGAACTTGCTGGATTGCAATGTTTTATTTCCCTTATTGAGCCAAAGAACCACAAGGAAGCATTACAAGATGAATATTGGATTGCGGCGATGCAAGAAGAACTTGAACAATTTGCGCGCAATGATGTGTGGTATCTTACTCCTCGTCCGAAGGGTGTGAATGTCATTGGTACGAAATGGATTTTCAAGAATAAGTCTGATGCAGATGGGCAAATAACTCGCAATAAGGCACGATTGGTGGCACAAGGCTACACTCAAGTTGAAGGAGTTGATTTTGATGAAACGTTTGCACCAGTTGCCAGGTTAGAATCCATCCGCATCTTACTTGCTATTGCATGTACCATGAATTTTACTTTGTATCAAATGGACGTGAAGAGTGCTTTTCTGAATGGAGTGGTAAATGAGGAAGTATATGTGGAGCAACCGAAGGGGTTTGAAGATCCTCATTACCCACATCATGTTTTTCGTCTCAAAAAGGCACTATATGGGTTAAAGCAAGCACCAAGGGCATGGTATGAGCGACTGACAAACTTTCTACTTCAGAAAGGTTATCGTCGAGGGGGAGTAGATCGTACTTTATTTGTGCTTATGAAATCATCCAGGTTTTTGATTGCTCAAATCTATGTGGATGACATTGTCTTTGGATCGACTTCACCTTCGATGGTTAAGGATTTCGTGAATTTGATGCAAGCTGAATTTGAAATGAGCATGGTTGGTGAACTTACTTATTTCTTGGGTCTTCAAGTCAAGCAAGAGAAGAATGGTTTGTT
>JAULKM010100594.1:0-10449 GCA_032355605.1 Rubia tinctorum
TTGACCTTGTCATAGGACCAATCATGTTTCTTAGAGGATCACGAACATAACCCTTGAATGTTTGATCTAGACGTGGATTGTCTTCATTTATGGTGATAGTCGTACCCTGATCTCCATCATGCGTCTTTTGAAATATGGCATGCTCGACTTGGTCATGTTCCGCATTCCGTTATTGCTGGTTTGCGTGCTTCTGGATCCTTAGATGTCTCATCAATTTTGCCTAAACCCACCTTTTGTGAAGCATGTGAAAAGGCTAAATGGAAACGTTTATCTTTTCATTCAAATGATAAACGTGCTGCTAGGGTAATTGATTTAGTTCATTGTGATTTATGAGGGTCTTCTCCTATTTTATCTGTTGATGGTTTCTCCTAGTATGCCAATTTCTTTAATGATTATTCATGGCTCTAGTGGTTTTATCCAATGCGCCGCAAGTCTAATTTTTGGGATGTTTATCGCTAATTTGAAACTTTTTTGGAGAACCAGTTCTTGTCTACCATTAAGGTGTTTCAGAGCGATAGAGGGGCTGAGTTCGTAAATAGTCGCTTACGCTTTCACTTTCAGACAAAGGGCATTCATCATCAGATTTCTTGCCCATATACTCCAGAGCAGAATGGTCGGGCTGAGAGCAAGCACCGCCACATTACTGAGATGGTTTTGTCTATGTTGTATCACTCTCATATCCCTCTCTCCTACTGGCCTGATGCCTTTGCTGCAGCCACTTATACCATCAGTCGGTTGCCTACTCCTGTTCTTGGCGGACGATTACCTTATGAGGTTCTTAATGGTCGGGTACCCATATATACCAATTTTCATGCTTTTGGTTATCGGGTCTTCCCGTTCATTCGCCTATTTGCAGACCATAAGCTATATTCTCGCAGTATTTTGTGCATCTTTATTGGCTACAACTCTCAGTATAAAGGTTTTCGGTGCCTTGATCGCACTACTGGCAGAATCTATGTTACTCGACATGCTCGCTTTGATGAGACATATTTTCCATTCGCCGCATCCATTCCTTCGGCGAACGGTTCTCCACCTTCAGTATTAGATGTTTGTGTTTTTGTTGATCCTGATCCTGATTCGGCACCTCCTTTGCCTCTAGTTGTCCTTCAATCCCTTGCTCCATTTTTTCCACAGATCCATCACCTGCACCACGGCAGGCGCCTTTTGCCTCTCCTCAGGTCAGTCAACCTGCTCAGTCTCTTCCCAGCTCGACTGCTTCTTCACCAGTCTCCTCAGTCGGTTCTACTCCTCTGGTCTCTTCTTTTCAGACTCGCACTTATCGCATGGTCACCCGATCGGAGACTGGAGGTTTTAAGCGCAGATATTATTTAGATTTTATCGCTCATGGTATTACTGCTGCCTTGCTTGCTATGTCTGATCCGATGGATTATCGCACTGCTCTTAAGGATTCGGCTTGGTTTACCACCATGGATCACGAGATGGTGGCTCTTCGTGGTCAGCACACTTAGGATATGGTGCCTCGTTCTTCAGACGCTAACATTGTTGGCTCCAAATGGGTTTATCGGCTGAAGTATTGACCAAATGGTTCTGTTAAGCATCATAAGCCTAGACTTGTGGAGCAAGGTATTTCGAAGATTCAGAGTTTTGATTATAGTCACACTTTCAGTCCAGTGGACAATGCCTCCAATGTTCGGACAGTTCTTGTTATTGCCACCATGCACTCCTGGCCTCTTCATTAGCTAGATGTTAAGAATGCATTTCTTAATGGTGTTATCGATGCTATGGTCTTTATGAAGCAGCCACTTGGTTACAGGGATCCCGTTCATCCATATTATGTTTATCGCTTGCAAAAGGCTATTTATGGATTTAAGCAAGCTCCTCGGGTATGTTTCAACGTTTCAGCTCTTATTTGACTCAGCTTGGTTTTCAGTGCAGCTCCGCCGACACTTCATTATTCGTTCTCTCGAGGGGTTCATTGTTCCTTTATCTTCTGGTGTATGTGGATGACATCATCCTCACAGGGAACGACTCGACTCTCATTCGTCATTTTATTGATCAGACGCATTGTTAGTTTGCGATTAAGAACCTTAGGGTTCTTCATTACTTTCTTGGCCTTGAAGTTTCTCCTAATTCATTCAGTTTACTTCTTGGTCAGGAAAAGTATGCTCGGGACATTTTGACTTGTGCCGGGATATCCGATGCATCACCAGTCTCTACACCCTTTGTGCCAGGTTCTCAGATACACAGCTCTACTAGTCCATCATTTCAGAATCCGACTCTGTATCATTCATTGGTTGGAGCTCTTCAGTATTTGACTATCACTTGTCTAGACTTGGCCTTCTCTGCCAACACAGTTAGTATTTTCACGACCCCAACGATGATCATTTTGTAGCAGTTACGCGAATTCTGCGCTATGTTTGAGGTACTCTTCATTTCGGTCTCACATTTCTTTCGGCCAGGTGTCTTGATATTCGTCGATCTACTTATGGATATGGTGTCTTTCTTGGTGGGAATCTTGTTTCCTAGAGTGTCAAGAAACAGCCCGCAATTTCTCGTTCCAGCACTGAGTCTGAGTACCAAACTCTAGCCAACACTACTTCAGAGGTTGTTTGGCTCACTCACTTGCTTCGTGATCTTCGAGTTCCTCTGTCCAGCCTCATGTTACTATTATGTGATAACAATAGCGCTATCTTCTTATCTCAGAATCCAGTGGCTCATAAGCGAGCGAAGCATATCGATATCTACTATCACTTTGTTCCGGAGTTGGTGGCCTCTGAAAAGCTTCAAATTGCGCACCTACCCACTCCTCTTCAGATAGCGGACATCTTCACCAAGGGGCTATCTCGTCCGCTCTTTGAGTTCTTTAGATCTAAGCTGTACGTCAGTGAACATTCGACGCTTCGCTTGAGGGGGGGGGCTGTCAGAATAAATCAGTTAGATGATTAGATTTGATTTTATCTCGTTGACTGGTTTAGAGTTATATTAGGACTAGTCTACCTTTATATTTTCTGCTCTCGATTTATTCTCTTCATGATCAATAATAATCATTACGGGAAAACATTCTTTCAGGTAGGCCTTTGCATTTTTGGATGATCTTCTTTTCAACCTCTTCCATGGCTAGAGGCAGCCGGTTGGCTTCTTGTCGAAGCATATTTTTCAGCAACTCCCATCTTTCATCTTCAATTAGTCGACGAATAAGGTGCACGTTGCTATCAGGTTTGGCTAGCGAAAATACATTGTGGATCCGACTTGTGAACATATTTTTACATCCGTTGTTATCATCTGGAAGTTGTATACACTAGATACATAACACCATACGCTTTTGTGGAAGCGGTACTGGACTGAAGGATCGGTGTATACCTTTTTTGCTAGGGTCGTCTTCCCCTGGCCTGGAATGCCAACAATCGAGACAATATCACGCTGCATTGTCCCTCTATTGAGCCGGTTAATGATTGTTTCTACCTTATCTTTGAATCCCACGACCAGTTCTTTGATCCCGGGACTAATACACGCGCTATCAGGATAAGAAACATGCACATTGCACAATCTTTCATCTATAACCTTCTTGATCTCAGTCTTCATTTGATCCATTATTGCTTTGGCATCATAAGGGTTATAAGATAGCTCCACACAGGACAATCCCCAAGTATGAATGAGTTGATGATTCCTTCTGTATAGTATGCGTTACTAACTATTCGCCTCCAGAGATCTTTCAGCTTCTCATTCTCATTTTGCAACTTCTCCAAATCCTGCAGAATCGGCCTACAAGACTCCAGCACTTCATGGATTGCGACAACTAGATTCATGCCGAGAGGCATCACAACCTTATGATCTCCTCTATCTTCCAACAACTTCTTCAACACTTGTACGAGAGAATCAATGAAGTATATGCCATTTGTCATGGGGATGCTGCTGCGTCTAAAAATGTTTGGAAGCTGCATATAAAGCTGTTTTACTTCTGATTTGATCCCCTCGATATTCTCCAAGAACGCAGCATGAAGATTACTAGTGTAATCACGAATGACACTGCACTACTTTAATTCCTCCACATAGATTGAACACATGAGAGATGTAGCCTAGCTAACAATGGTATCCGTCAATGTCCAAATCAGTTCTCCATTCTCTCCATACTCCATAGGAGGATCCATGAGAAATGTCACCAAAAATATGAACCCCTCGCGAAGAAGCTCGAGGTATTGCTCATCATCAGAAACAACTACATTTCCAAATACAGAATTGACAAACTTAGCAATAGTTTCTCCAACCTTCATTCTGTCAGATTCCGAACACTTAGACTCACTCCGGACCCTAAAATAAATCTCGACCACATTGTCATCACCACCAATGCCTTCACCCCTCCTATCAGTCCAGACTAGATATTCCAGACATACTACCCTATTAGACAAACCTTGCACTCGGTTATGAAAGTGCGTGGAACACCGGCTCCCAGTGCGGGCTTTCTCAAATGCAAGAAAATATAGAAAGAAGATTACCTTCTCTACAAGGCTTTAAACTTGCTGCTTCGCTTGGGGGTTCAGAATGTCATCTCTAGAATCAAGAACATGCCTCAGCACATTACCAACAGGGGCAAGGAACTCAGGTTGTTGGTAGTGTGGTTGCTGCAATGGCTTTATAACTAGAAAAGACCGACTTAACAGAAGAACACCACACTGCCTTATAATTGGCATAGAATGTGTCAAAAATTCAACAAGTTTCAAAACTGATTGTAAAGTCCAGATTTATATAATTTGCAATTTGTGGAAATTATGCAAATATGAAATAGTTTCTGTTTAAATATCCTAGAAGAAAATTTTGGTGGAATGAGGAATGCGTAGAAGAATGTGAGAAGTAATATTTCGTCCAGATGGTTTTTTATTTGAGAATATATCAATTCCTATATTTATGAAATTAGATTAGATTTATGGAATTGAAATATTCAGCTATGGTAGAGATGTGGACGATATATTTTAATTCCTTACTTCAAGGGATTATATTTGGCAATTCCTATCTTCAAGGGATTTGATCAAAATCAGAATTTGAAATGGAGAAGGAATTATACACGCACTTCAGAATTTCTTTGTTGTAACATATGAGAAGAATCAGGTTTTGATTATCCAAATATTGCGTAATAATTGATTTATGGAAATATGGAGATTATGCAATATTAAATCATCCGCTAGAAGCATAATGATATTATGTAAAATCATTATAAATATGGAATTGGATTCATGGAATATTATGCGATATTTGAGATAAGGAAAATCTCTTTATTCAGAAGATTTGGATATGCTTCAAAAGCAGATAAAGAGTAGGAATATTATGGAGATAATCATGGTTCATTCCGATCTGCACATGGACTATAAATAGAGGACATTAATGGCTGCAATATGTAGGAAATTAATTGAGAAAATATGCACTTCAGATTTTTAATCTTCCGAGAAGTTTTGCAATGAGCCAGATTTTATATGTTCCAACATACATGACCTGTTGATCAAGTTCAGAGTCGTATACCTTAATTCCTCGGAAGGAGGAGATCCAACGTCGGTGAGTTTCGAGGTTAGAGGGAGTCTAATCAAGGAGGATTGGTAGTAAGGGGAGTTAGAAAAATCCACACGTTAATAATTAAAAGATAAGTATAGTTATATGGTGTACTTTGTACTGTATCTTTCTGATTAGTGGATTTATTCTGAATTGGGCCAGGCCCCGCAGATGCAGGTGAATTTCAACAAACTGCATAACCAAGTTGTGTGTTTAGATACGCTATGTTGGATCATAGGTCTAATAGTTAAGATAAAACGGTAAAACCAAATTTCAATTGGTATAAGAGTTTGGTCACTTATTGTTCTACCTTGGTTGTGTCAAGGAAAGTGAGATCCGGTTTTACTATGGTGACAAAGGAAGGAGCTTCTGTGTCTCGGCCACCTCTGCTGGAAGGAGCGAATTACAACTACTTGAAGGCACGCATGAGAGTATTTATAAATTCTCTGGATGAACTTGCGTGAAACTTTGTTGAAACCGAGTGGAATCATCCAACTGAAGACGAAGAATCTAGCTCTAAGGAGAAAGAGGGAGAGTCAAGTTCAAGGAAACAAAAGCTCAAGGATAAATCATCATGGTCTCCAGATGATTTGAAGGCTTCACTGGCTGATTCCAAAGCTTTGAATCCTATCTTCACAACAGTGGCTGAAAATCAATTTAGACTCATCTCTACATGTCATCAGGCTAAGAAAGCCTGAGATATTTTATAGACTGTACATGAAGGAACTAGTCGTGTACGTGAATCAAAACTATAGATGTCGGCTACAAAGTTCGAAGAATTAAAAATGGAGGAGGATGATACGATTGCCACATTCAATGAAAAACTTGGAGACATCTCTAATATGGCTTATCAACTGAGAAAAGTCTACAAGGAATCTAAGTTGGTGAAAAAGATCTTGAAATCACTGCCCAAGAGATTTGCAATGACGGTTGCATGAATAGAAGAAGCTAGAGATGTATCTACAATGTCCTTGGATGAGTTGATGGGATCATTACAGACATATGAGATGACTATGAAACAACCTACAAAGAAAACCCAGAAGGAGTTGGTCTTTAAAGTATCTTTATCACGGGATAACCACGTATTAGATAGTGAGGATGGTATTGAAGAAATTGCTCTCATCACTAAGAATTTATCAAGGATGCTGAAAAAGTGGTGAATAGGAAATCACAAGAAAAAACTGGAGGAAATAAGCCCTGTGGACAAAAAATTGGAAATAATAATGGAATACGCATGGAGCAAGGAAATCAGCAGTTCTCTAGAGATCAAAGTGGTGAAGCAAAAAAACAAGGAGAATTCAATGTAGAGAATGTGAAGGTTTTGGGCATATCCAGGCTGAATGTGCTAATACCCGGAAGAAGCAAGGAAGGTCATATGTAACCTCGTGGAGTGAGAATGAAGAAGATGAAAAAGATGAAGAGGAACTTACCAACAATTATGTAGCATTTGGAGCAAAAGTTCACGATGATACGAAGGATGTAGACGTATGTTCCAACACAGATAAGTCTGTATGATCCAACATGAGTACTAACGATACTTCCAGCGATGATGAAGACCAACCCGTGAGTGATGAAGAGATCTATACTGCATACGAAAAAATGTATGACATGTGATTAAAGGTTGGTCACGCAAACAAGTCCCTAGAGATGGAGAAAAATCAATTGGCTGAGATGGAAAATGAACTAGTTGTATTGGTTGAAAAGCATAAGAATGAAATTGAGAATCTGAAATTGAGACTATATTCTGTGACTAAGAGAGAAGAGATGGCAGAAGAAACAATCACCAAATCAAACACTGGAAAGGAAAAGCTCGATGACATTCTGACCATGGGAAAAATCTTTGGAGATCGACAAGGAATTGGCTATGATAAACCATCAGGCAATACAGGAAATCTCAATGCAGAAGTTAAAGACATGAAGAGAAAAGTGATTAAAACCGGTCAATGAAAACCTCTCAACTGTAGCTACTGCATGTTTCAAGGCCATATTGAGGAACAATGTCTCAAATTACTCAGAGATATCATGAATGGATGACAACTGTCTGCATGTTCCAACAAAGATGATACCGAACAGTCAAGGATGGTTCGAAAGGTATGATTTCCTAAACACGTTAATGTTTTCCTTGTTGCTCATACTTTTCTTATTGCACATTTTAGAGACTCATGATACTTTGATAGTGGGTGCTCTCTACACATGATTGGAACTCAGTAGTTTCTGACAAAATTAACCATATGATGGTTGTTTTGTTACTTTTAGAGATGGGAAGAGGAGTCGTGTCATTGGAAAGAGTGAAATGCACATCGAAATATTTCCTGTGTTCACTAGTGTATTGCTTGTTGAAGATCTCAAGGCAAATTTGTTGAGCATAAGCCAATTGTGTGATGACAATATGACGGTTAAGTTTCAGAACGACAAATGTGTTGTACAACATGGCAAAGATAAAGTACTTTATGGTATTCGATCATCGGACAACTGTTACCTTTTGGAGCAAGAAGTGAGATGTCTAAGTTTAAAGAAAGATGAAGGCACTCTATGACATAGGAAGCTTGGTCATATCAACTACAAAACTTTGCTGAAAATTGCCAATTCAAAGGCAGTACGAGGTTTGCCCACACTTACGACCAAAGGTGTAATTGTATGGGGGCCATGTAAACAAGGTAAACAGATTCGGTCTCCTCACTCTTCAGTACAGTATATTACTACCTCAAGGAATCTCGAATTACTTCATATAGATTTAATGGGTCTAGTCAACACACCTAGTGTGAGCGGTAAGAAGTACATATTTGTATGTGTTCATGATTTCTTTAGATATACTTGGGTGACTTTTCTTAAAGATAAATCTGACATTGTGGATGTGTTTAGAAGTTTGGCGATAACATTACAGACAGAGAAAATAAGTCTCGTAGGAAATATTGTCAGAATCATAAGTGATCATGGTAGATAATTTGAAAATTCCGAGTTCAGTGATTTCTGTGATGAACTTGGTATTCAGCATGAGTTGCTTGCCCCAATTACTCCATAGCAAAACGGTATTGTAGAAAGAAATAATGGAACACTCCAGGAGATGACACGAGTCATGCTTGGAGAAAAAGGAATACACAAAAAATGGTGGGTAGAAGTTATCAATACAACTTATTATACTATAAATCGTGTGTATCTACGGCCTTTTACCAGCAAAACATCTTACGATATTTGGAAGGGCAGGAAGCCAAGCGTATCTCACTTTCATGTGTTTGGAAGCAAGTGTTATATTCTCAAAGATAGAGATCCATTGGCTAAGTTTTATAATCATAGTGATGTTGGAATATTTCTTGGGTATTCTGTGAATAACCGTGCTTGTCGTGTTTACAGCCTATGAACACATTCTCTCATGGAATCTATAAATGTAGTTGTGGATGATTCTAATAACAAACAGGGTTTGAATGCAAAGAAAGATTAACCAGATGTTGAGCATGTTTCAACACAGGAAAATTCATCTGAGCAGCCGGACTATGTTGGAACATCTGACCAGCCGGAACCTGATGATGAAGAGTATGTCAGAACATCCTTCCCGACATCAAGTCCACATGTTCCAACACATGAGATACTGTAACCTATCTCAAGAAGAACCCAGTCGTTCCTCGAGTTAACTACAGAGAATTAGTCTGACTACAATGTTTCATCTCACTCATTGAACCAAAGAACTACAAGGAAGCACTACTTGATGAATATTGGATTACGGAAATGCAAGAAGAACTCAACCAGTTTGAACACAATGATGTATGGTATCTCACTCCTAGTCTGAAAGGGGTAAATGTTATTGGTACAAAATGAATCTTCAAAAATAAGTCAGATGCAGAAGGACAGATAATAAAGCTAGATTGGTGATTCAGGGATATACTCAGGTTGAAGGAGTAGACTTTGATGAAACCTTTACACCAATTGAAAGGTTAAAATATATTCGCATCTCACTTGCTATTGCTTGTACTATGAATTTTACTTTATATCAGATGGATGTGAAAAGTGCCTTTTTGAATGGAGTTGTGAATGAAAAGGTGTATGTGGAACAACATAAAAGATTTGAAGATTCTCATTATCCACATCATGTGTATAGACTTGAGAATGCACTTTATGGTTTGACACAAGCACCTAGAGCATGGTATGAGCGACTGACTAACTTTCTACTTAAGAATGGTTATCGTCGAGGGGGAGTATATCGTACCTTACTTGTGCTTTCTAAGTCCACAAAGTTTTTGATTGCTCAAATTTATGTGGATGATATTGTGTTTGACTCTACTTCATCATGCAGACCGATTTTGAGATGAGTGTGGTTAGAGAACTCACTTATTTTCTAGGCCTTCGGGTTAATCAAGAAAAAATGGATTATTCATAAATCAAAGCAAGTATGCCTTGAATCTGGTGAAGAGGTTCGGACTCAGTAGTGCTCGATCTATTCGAACTCCGATGACAACCACAGAAAAATTAGTAAAGGATGAGAAAGGTGTCTCAGTTGATCAGAAATTATACAGAAGTATGATTGAGAGTCTCTTGTATCTTACTACTAGCCGACCAGATATATGTTTCAGCGTAGGTGTTCATGCAAGATTTTAGGCTGATCCTAAGGAATCTCATTTGCAGTAAAGAGAGTTATTCGATATGTGAGTGAGACTTATGATTATGGAATTTAGTATTCTAAGAATCGAGACTCAAGTCTTATTGGCTATAGTGATTTTGATTGGGCTGGTAATGTAGATGATCGCAAAAGTTCTACTGGTGGTGGTTTCTTTATTGGCACGAATTTGGTCTCTTGGTATAGTAAGAAGCAAAATTCAATCTCTTTATCATCTGTTGAAGCTGAGTATCTTACTGTTGGAAGTTGTTGTGCACAATTATAGATGAAACAAATGTTGAATGACTATGGAATTCAGCAAGGGCCTCTAAAGATTTTGTGTGACAACAAAAGTGCAATTG
>JAULKM010100595.1:0-10448 GCA_032355605.1 Rubia tinctorum
GATACCTATATGGTTTTTGTTAAAACAGTTGAGAATCAGGTTTTAAGACAATCCTTTGATCAATGTGTCTCTCAGGTGCTAGATGTTTGAGAATAAAAAAGATATCATTGTATAGTTGGAGAACATATTTGATGGATTTAGGAACTGATAATGATTCGAGCTCTCTCTCAGTGCTCACTGTGGTTATCTCATCTCCTTCAATTTTACTAGCAAAGTACTACCTCTATCTATTTTCCCAATAATCATCCCCCGCAATTTCTTAGACTTTCCTCTTCCTGTATTCATATTGACCCGGCTCTCTGCAAATACTCATATCAAACTAATCTCGGTCTTATCCCCCTAAAGCATCTAGTGATATCCACTACCTTAGAATAGCACATTCTGAGTCTTGAAATCAAATGTGATTGGACTAAAACAAGCCATCCAATCCATAGCAAGGATCATATCCACACCACTTAACTTTATAAGTCTATGAACAAACAAAAATGTAAATGTTTCACATTCCAACATACCTCAGTGCATTTGTAAGAACCATACACCTTGCCCCCATTAGCTACTGTAACCACAAATGGCTTAGTAGATACAATGTTTAGTAATATACTGATTCTCTTGCCCTGCAGTTCTACAAACAAGATAATGGTATTGGCGTTTTAATCACTTTACACTATTTTGAGAGTTATCTCATCCAAACCATCCTCCATACCAGTGTTCATTTCTTCATTTTCCTCAACCAGAATTTCCACTGGTTCCAGAGTAGAAACAATAGAAATATGATTCACCTGTCTGAATTTACACCTATGACCTGGACTGTACTTGTCACCATATTTATAGCACAAATTATTCTCCATTCGGTAATGAGTTTCCTGTGGACTAATTCATTTAAATCTCACATTATCCCCTCCTCTATCAACCCGATTACCTTTCCGGTAATTGCTCTCCTCAGTCACATGCTTACGTATAGTAGTTATAGGTTTAATCCCAACAGTATTGTGCAATTGTGAAACAGATCCCCTGAACTTCTTATTCATCATTTCAAAATTCAACTCATGAAGCATAACAACCTCTATTGTTTCATACAATAATTATGGTGTAAACAGATTTACCATAGGGCTTAATTCCTCCTTGAGTCCACTCACAAAGCTGGATATGAAATAATGCTCAGACAAAGTAGGCTGTTTACTGATTATTGAAGACTTAAGTTCTTCAAAGTTCTCCTAGTAAGACTTCGTTGATCCCACCTGACACGGTTTATTAAAATCTTTTATTGCATCCCAGCCACCAACCTCATAGAATCTTTTGACAACATCACTGAAATCACTCAACAAACTTAGACCATGTAAAATGAAAGAAACCACAAAAGTGGTGTCTTTCCTTTAAATATAATATAACTCTCAATCTTTCTCTTTCACTTGACCAAAAGCAACCACTAAGAAAACACTCCATTTTTCACCTCCACAATGATAGAAATTACTAAGAAATCACTTCATAGACCCCACTTGATTTTATCATACTCATTAATTTTATCTTCAATATTTATTTAAATAAATTTGACCACCCAAATAAATTAAAATGTGAAATTTAATAATACAATTTCACTCACTCTACTATTCATGGGCTCCACTTAAGTTTCTCTATCTTACTTATTAATTTTATCTTTAGTATTTAATTAAAATAATTTGACAACCCAAAATAAATTGAAATGTGAAATTTAATAATATATTTTAAATTTTAAAATTTAATTCGTTTTTTAAATTTCATTTCATTTTAAAATTTTAATTTAATTTATATTAAATTTTAAATAAAAAACACATATTGAAAATTTAATATAGAATCAGAACTTTTTTGAAAAAATAACGTTTGAAAATTTTAAGGGGGAAGGGGGAACGCATGTAGGACACGTGTCCAATCACAAGTTGACACGTGTTTCCAAGGGGGACAAAAATTTGAGCCCGTGCTGACAGGTGGAACCGCAAGTGGGTAAAGAATATGTTTGGGGCGGTTTCTTCCTGCTGCAACCAACCCCCGATTTCTTTTTTAAGAAACTTTAAGGAAACCCCTCCCCCTTGTGGGACTTTCGTAGTCTCTCTGTGGTTTCTTTTTGAAAAGAGACCACAAAGAAACCACCATTACACATACTCTTAGATCCCTAATTTCCTTCTCACAGTTATACTAGATCTCGGCTTTTCCAGCCAAATAAATTTCTACCGCTCTACACGTTGAGGATCAAAACTTTTATAGTAGTTGAAGAACTTACTGCATTTTCTTAGCCAATCCATAGGTTTATCCCCGATAAACACAACAAATTCAATTTTAGGTTGATTAATTCCAACACTAAGGACAAATTTACCTCTCCAATCATCATTATCACGATTCATCACCCGAGAATAGCTAATGACATGAGCATTTCCTCTAAACACACTACTTTCATGACTAGCATCAGTAGCAGATTTGGATCGATGATTACCTCTATTGGAGTTATCCTCTGCAGTTGAGCGTGGAATACCTTTATTTGAGCTGTCCTCCACAACCTTCTTACGTTTGTCCTTCTGTAGCTCATTTAGAGTTGTCATCATTGATTCAAACTTATGATTCAAGTCTGATTTCAACCTCTTAACGACTTCCTCAAGCTCATTATGACGTTTGTAATTCAACTCAAAGAAATGCTTCATCTCCATGTTCGTATCAATCAATTTCACCTGGTTCTCCAATGCCTTGAATCTTGTGCTTTCTACCATTATTGCTGAGGAATCACTCATTTTGATACCAGATGTTATGAATGAACAAATTAAATTGAAAATGACCAAAAAGTAACAAGAGTTTAGGAGAGAAAAAAAGGTGTTGCAGCAAGCTCTAAGAGCCAATTTCATAATGATCAACTAATATACCTATCATTTTCTAATCTTGATATTTGTATTGCCAATTTTCTGAACCGATTAACCACCAAAAGTTGTTGTAATGACCAATATAGCATGACTGTTTCCCAACCTTAGCTCAGTACTCATGAGCTGATTCTTCTGGTTTGTTATGACGTTTCTTGGCTAACTGATTAAGATTGAAACATCCCGTAAAAGACCTTATTACCTTTATTTTCATGACAATAATTTGGCTTGTATCTCAAGAGCTCAGACCCGAACCACCGGGCCACGTGCTAAACCTCAACTGGAATTTAGACATAAATATGTGCTTGAGCATGACACTCTGAGCCCATTTGTGCGGCATGAATGTGGCCCATTTGTATATAAACCCAAAGCACAATATAATATAAATTCTTTGTTTTCCATTTTGGTTCTATCAACTGGGAGTATTTAAGTCATTTTTTACTCCATTATTTTATAAAATGATGTCGTTATATGTTTAACTCTGTCGTTCTTTGTCACCTCCTTCCTGCTTTACTCTCTCTATTCGTCTTCTCGCGCCTCCCTCTTTGACGAGTCATCTTTCGGTTTTAACTAATGAAAATCTTTCACAACTGAATCACTAGATTCCCAAAGCATCGAAGGCGATGACAATGTCATATTGACTTTCAAAAATTTTAACACGACCCCTGCTGTTTGCATGCCCTCACCCATCTTTCCGTCGCCGCCGAAGCAAACTTCCCCACCAACCACACTGACTGACAACCCATAAATATACTCTTTTGCTACATTCATGCTGCAACAAGTCCTCTTCAAGCCGAACCATTATGTTGTATAGAGGGGATAAAGTCTTGCATTGATCATAATTTATTATCACTTACTAGAGAATCTGACTCTTTGCAGGTCATACAAATGGTCAAATGACTCAAATCCATACCTCAGAGATTGATGCCAAAATTTTGGGAACTAGAAAGACCGATGGAAGGCAACACCATCTCTTGGAAACACATCTACAGGCAACAGAACACTCCCACTCACCTCTTAGCAAGACTGATTTCCCAAGATAAACATCAACAACATGTATACATGTCAGCATCAATGCAGCTTAAAATGGAAATACGAGGGGACATTTTGGGACTTTCGAACATAAGAGAGCATCAATGAGCTACACACTACCTTGAAAAATCATAAGGGTCTCTTCTTTTTGTACATTGATCTAGATTAGCTTAGACATGTCAATAAGAATTACCTTTCTAAACACGTTGTTTAGAAATGCAATCTTTGTTGACATCCATATCTCTCATCCTTTTACAATTTATTGCTGTATAATTAGGAGTACAATGGCATACACTCTGTTCAATATCTATCTTGTATCTCTTTTGATTTTTATATAGGGATTGGGGTCCCCTAAAAAAAAAACCCCCATCCATCATTGGATAATTTCAATTTTTTTAAAAAAAGATTGTCATTCTATTTTGATGAAGAGTAGATAAGGAATTAAAAAGGAAGCTAACAACAGTTCTTGACAAATGGTAGTTTTGTTTCTAAAATTTATAACAAATACTATTTCGTTCCAATTTAAGATTCATCTTTGTCCTGGTTTAAGGTTCACCTTTCAAAAGCAGAAGGTTCACCTTTTAAAAGTAGACGGGTAAACGTGAGTTAAAAATATGATCAATGCAATTGGGTCTTCTTTACAGTTTATTGCACAAGTTTTCTTGTTCATTCTCGTGTCAAGTTAGATGCATCACCACCTCTTTAAATCTCACACCTTTGTGGTGGTACGATACCAAAAATTAAATCTTTTCTCTCTATCTAGATGTGATCCGGGTTTTTTAACATCTTGGTGTAAGGTCCGCCTATGTTCAAGATATAATTTTGGCCTCAAACATCTTTATCTACGTGCAATTAAACTAATAAAAATTTCATATTTTAAATGTGCACGTTATGATAAATTTTACGAGACTCAAACGATAATATATTGATATAATTAGATGTGTCTCATTGTGAAAGGGGCCGATATTGTTGGTTAAAAAATTGACATTAATTTTCATGTCATTTTTGCGTATCACATTTATATTTTAATTTTTTTCAAAGTTTATTAATTTAACAAGAACTATATAAATTATGGAATGAAATAATTAATTAAATAAACAAAAAAAATCATACTAAAAGAAAAAAAGTGTCTAGCTATGACTTTTTATTGAATATGATTGAAAACAATCTCATATCTCCGATATCTACCGCTCCATTTTAAAAATATTGGTATTATGATTTTTTTTTCAAACGTTATATTGAAAATCAACCTGAGTAAGACATTCCATTTCAATTTTAACTAAATTTATTTTCCAAACCACCATATAATAAATATTGTTTTCTTTCTGTATGGTGCTGTCAACCGAGGATATTGAAATCATTTTGAAGAATCTAAACTCAACTTGTCTAAAAATAACATACTAATATTATAATATGTTACCGATTTAATTCTTTACTATGTATAATCAATCATAACTTATATTAATATTATAATATGTTACTAATTTTAATTATTTACTATCTATAATCAATCATAACTTGTTAAAATATATAACTTCCCAAGATATATATATATATATGAAGAAAATTTAAAGAAAATATAATCTAAAATAATAAAATGTTCAGATTCTTTTTATATATTGATAGAGTACTTATGATATAAATATGTATACATATTATTTATTAATTAATTTATACATGGCAGAGTCTTGTTTTAGACCGACTAACTGTTAAATGAGGACATTTTATAATTGGTGAGACTAATAAGGTCATTTGATATTTACTTTTATTTATTGCAATGAGATACATATAATTACGATAACCTTTTAAAATGAATCTCAACATATATAAAATTACTTTTTAAATAATTTGAATGCAATATTATAAAAATAAATAAATATTATTGTATTTAATATTTAACGATTTCTAACTATCTCATATATATACTTTTCCTTAGATGATTAAACTTTAAAAATTTAAATAAAATTCTTATTTTTTAAATTTAAATGTAAGACACAACGTGTACAAAAAACTTAATCTTAATATTTTAATTAATAATATCGCACAACGCACAATGATACTCTACTAGTACTTCATAATTCATATAGTTCTTTTTAGTTGAATAAACTTTAGAATCTATAAAATTATTTATTTCCAATTCAAATGTTTATCCCAATTTTTAAATAACAACACCGCCCAGGTATGGCAGGAGCCCGGATCCAAACTACTGGGCCACGTGCCGAACCTTGACTCTCATTTTTGACATGAATATGTGGCCTGAATGTGGCCCATTTGGACATAATTTATGGAAGGTTTAATAAAAATTTGGGGTTTGTAGGAATTGAACTCAAGACATTCAAAGTCTTTAGTCCATTACCTTAATCAATTATTCAAAAAATCTCATTGTTATTTTGCTTAATTTTGTTTAATAATATAATAACATTAGATTAATAATATTTTATAAAATGGCTTCCAAGTAAAATGAATTAAATACATCATGATAAAGTCTTGTGCGAGACCGTCTCACAACGAGACCAAAGATTAATGTGTAATATTATGAAGTTTACTTAGAGATGGGTTCCAAATATTTTTTAAAGTTTGGGAGAGAAAGGAGGGATTTGGGTGCAAATAGAACTATTTGGGGGTGCTGGGCATAAATAATTGAGGAATTATTGATTCAGGGTCATAAGATTTCCGCAGGTCAAGAATCCGGGTCGAAAAAAATTTGCGGATCAATTTTTCCCTCAATTCCGCGTAATGCGTGGGTTTTTACTACTCCCTCCATCCCAGCTATTTTTGCGGAGAGGGAATTATCATACTGTTCAAGAAACATGTTTGACCGTTAATATCTTTACCTACGTATAATAACGGAAAATAAAAAGTTAACATTTAGAAACTACTTGTTACGATGAATTGAAAAATATCATATACAATAATATTGTTGTTAATATATTTATTCAAATATGCGATCAAACTTTGATGGAGAATAGTGTTAAAAAGGTAACAGTGCAAAAATAGCTGGGATGGAAGGAATACCAAACTTAATGTTTCATTTTTAGTACTTGACTAGATAACACTCGTGCGATACACGAATCATGAAAAAAAAATGAAAAACATAATATAATTTATAATTTTAACAAGTAATAAAATGTTGTTGTATCTATAAAAGAATTACGCACGATGCGGTATTTAAAATAAATTAATATATTTATTAATATTATAATATATTTATTCTTTTAAATAAATTAATATATTTATTATAAAAATTAAATAATTAACTCAATATTTATTGATATATAGTAATTAATTAATTTATGTTTAAACAAAAAAATAAATTCTAAAAATTAATTGTAGTATTGAAATGCTTTACGTTATAAAAAATTACAGTGATAAAAATATGACATATACATATATTGATAATGAATCAATTATAACTAATATTGGAATAATCATTTTTAAAAATCCTAATAATTAAAATCTATAAATAAAATTATATTATTATATTGTAAACACTAAAGCTAATCAAGTGAATGCTTATTATTATCATAATAAATATAAAATTAAATAAATAAAAATAATAATTGAAAGTCATATTCCAACTAAAATTACATATTGTTAACTCACATTAATAAGAAAGGGGTTTTCATATCTCAAGGCACTTTTCATTTTTCAAGAAAGAATTGTAAATAAGATAATTAAATGAGAACTCATAGTTATGGGATTAGCAATGAGAAAATAACAGTTTTGGTACCCACTTTTAAGCGAAATTATAGATTTTGTTTCTATTTTTGAAATTGTTCCTAAAACGTTCCCATATTACCTTGAAATGTTCTCAATTGGTTCCCATATTTCATTAGCCAGTTTAATTGAATCAAAATCGAATCAACCTTTCTAGTGGTGATAGTGTCATCATTGGAAAGTATGGAACAAGGAAAATAAGAACGACAGAAGATATGGCGAGTATGGTGGATTGGTGGTGTTCAAAAAATAGTGGGGGAGACAGTGGAGAAAAAACTAGAAGAAGAAAACTTTGAAAAACATTAATTTAACCTCAAAAGTTTTAAAATTATAATTTTAAAATCCCTGTCACTAATGAATGGTCAATTAATTTCACTACAACGTGTTATTTCCGGTAAAGGAATCAATTGAAAATATTCCATACTAATCTGAGAATATATTCAGAGAATGAGGCTAAAAGAGGAACTAGGCGTGTAATTTCATCTAAAAGTGAGTATCTAAACTGTCACTTTCACGATTAGCAATTGTAAAAGTTAATGTGTCAAGTTTTGAGGAAGCCAAATATAATTTTTTTTGTGAAAGTTGATGTGGCTAAGTGCGAGGGTTACACTTGGTCAAGGAGTTACTTTTTTAGTATATAGTATAAATGTTTCAACTAAACCTTTGTGATGTTTTTTCATAAGCCTTTTTTTCACTAAATCCATGTATTTTAAAGTTAAAGTTTGATATTTTATTATAAATCTCGTATTTGCATGTTAATTTTTTGACACTTAAATACATGCATGTTGACATTAGTTTGTGATACTTTATTATTTTAAATTTAATTTATACTTTACACTTTTATATTGATTGATGTGTTGGATTTTCAGCGAGTCCTTTTACAAGTTGATATTGATGTTTTTTTGGAATATTTATATTTATATTTTATGTGTCCTTTAATGTTTCAAGGGTGTGAATTAGTTTTTAAAATTTTAATATTGATGTTTTTTTCTCTCGATATTAGTGTCACATTTCGATGTGACACTTGATGTTTTAAACTTTATGTGTTTTTAATGTATTGGTTGATATTCATATGTTTTAATTTGATGTGTATTATAGTCTTTTTTAAATTTTATGTATATTTTAGTATTTTTATTTGATGTTTCAACTATATTTAATTTGATGTGTTTTTTAAGTGTTATCACTTGATGTTTAATTATTTTAATTTGATGTAAATTTTTAGTGTTTTTGTTTGTTATTTAATTATTTTTAATTTAATATATTTTAGTGTATTTAGTTGATATTTAACTATCTTTATTTGATGTATATATTTATAATTTATTTTGATGTTTAACTATAATTTATTGCATTTGTAGTATTATTTTATGTTTAACTATTTTAGTTTGATGTCTATTTTTGTATTATATAATTTAAAGATTTTATATTTTTATATTTGATGTTATTTATTTTTAATTTGATGTGCCTTTAGTTAGATGTGAATTATAGGATTAAGGCCAAATACATATCAGGCCAACAACAAATATATATTTTCAGGCCAAAATTCTCAACCTGGTTTCAGCCCAAACTTTCAACTCGATTTTCAGCCTATTTCTGACTTCCTTCCCCATTGAACCCTCAACGAATTTTCAGTAACGATTGTAGTCATCGGGACAACTTAAAATCCTCAATAATCGGACCATGACGCCGACGCCGACACTAAACCCTCGCCAATTCGACCTTGACGCTGACGAACCTATTGATTAATCCCTGACCTTTGACCCCTTCTGGAATCGCCTCAACGACGATGAAACTTTCGGCTAGGAGATGATGTTGTTCTTGTGATGACGGTTCCGATGAGGAGACGACGTTGTTCCTGTGACGACGAAGCGATTGGCCTATAGGGTTTTCAAGGGCAACGTAATAATGAAGACACCGGAGAAGGACAATAATTTTCAACGACGACATTGGATTTGCGCCTACATAGAAGGGGAATCCATATTCACCCGGAAACACCCGCGAATTTAACCTCATTGGCGACGGGAAATTGTCCGATGGCGGCAAACCTATCGGGGAAGATGAAGTTTGAGGGGTAATTATATGAATTCGCACATTAGTCCCTGAATTTCAAAAGTTCATTTTAAAAAATACCCTGAATCAAACATTATAACTTTTAATCTCCTAAATTTATTAGGCGCATACTTTATATTTATACTTTACTCCTCATCTTACCATAAGACAATTTCACAGGAGACAAACTCATACATCATTCATCAATATATTTTGTTCATGAAATATGATAAAACTAAATAAATTTTAAGTTAGAATTGTTATAAAAACAGTAAACTGAATAGTTAATTAATTGAACAATGTAATGAATACTTCAATGCGATGCATTGATGAATGAATAAATAACTTATAATTTCATATTGTTTAATTTCTAGCTATAATTTTTTAGCTTATGTTATTTTTTTATAACTATTCAAACTTACAATATTTTAAAAAATATATATAATATTTATAAAAAATCTTATTTGAGTAATTTTGTTTATTTTTTATCGTATATGCACTTAAATTTATGTTTGTATTAAAAAAACCTATTAGACAAACGAACTAAATGTTTTTTTGAAAACCACATTTATTAACTAAAAATCAGAGAAAATTGCAAACTTGCCTTCCAAGATTGAGAGCAGTATCGTGCTGCCCCGTAACCACATTTAGTAGTATTACTGGTATGAAGAAAGGTAGTCTTCCCTTTTCTTACCTGGGGGTTAAGCTATTTAAGGGTCGAAAGCTTAATGCTCACTTCACTCACATCATAGACAGAATTGAACATAGGGTGGA
>JAULKM010100596.1:0-10448 GCA_032355605.1 Rubia tinctorum
AAGTTATCGATGGTCAAACATACCTAAAAAAAAGTGGTGGTCAAAGGGTGCCACTGTTAGAGAACCGGAGGGAGTACTATTTATGAAGTTACAGGTTGATTAATTGCGTTATTATTAGAATCTGATTGTGGAGGACAGGGACACAGGGTCACGTAAACCCAAATTGCAATTGCACAATTGAGGGTGGACATAAATCTGTGAAATATGCCATTTTCATCTACATACGTAACATACCACACACATTTCCAACACCAAGATTGTGACAGCCAAACCCATTAACCCCCGCCAACTTGTCTTTATTTTATGGGCAAAATCCACTCATGCCCTTCAGTTTTTACGTCTGTGCACTCATATTCCCGAGTTCCTTGAGTTACTTATGCCTTAATAACTCATACTCGTTCTGCCTAATTCCGAACATTGACCGACCTGAAATGATAAAAATACTCTTTGAGCCAAACTCTAAAATTGAATGGACAAGTTTGCCCTTAAGCCCCACCGCCACCTTTGCCGCTCACCACCACCTCCGCCGCTGCACCGCCACCTATGCTACCAATCTGCCACCTCTTTCTCCATATAGCCACCTATGTTGCCAATCCGCCACCTCCGGCCCCCACCTCCACCGCCAATCCACCACCTTTACCCCACCTCCACCTCCACCTCCACCGCTCCACCACCGTCTCCTTCACCTTCACAACTCCGCCACTTCCACCGCTACCCCAACTCCTACCATCAAAAATCGACCACCATCGTCGCCGCCGCCAATTCACCACACACCCACCACCACGACCCGTCAAAACCCACAACCACCATCCAACCATTCCCATCAAAACCCCCCACATCCCATCCCATCAAATCGGCGCACCATCACTGAAGCAAGCAGCAGCAGCAACCACCACCATCCTAACACTAACCTTTCACCACTGCGACAACACCCATCCCGTCACCCGCACCCAAAACCAGAAATTAAAAAACCAAAATCCACCGGTAGCCCCAAAACTCTAGCAAACCCCTCCTACCGTAGCCCTAACCCGCCAACCACCGCACACTACCACTACTCACATTCCATCGCAGCTTCCCATGGTGCTTACCATGACGCCTCCCAGTCACACCCCCACCGCAACCCCAAAACACTAGCACCCCCCATCGCAGCCCCTACACATGCTTCTCGTCACGCCACCCACCACCACAAAACCCGCACCACGACTCGTCCCTTTTCCACCCAATATTCACCGGATCCAAACTCAACTGTCTTTTTTTCCGTCGACCCGGACTCTTTAAGCTCTGAATTGGTCGGGTCGTGATTTTGAAATGAAGATGAGGAAATCGAAGAGGGAATCAACGGTAGTTGGGCTGGGGTTGGGAAATGAAAATGAGGGTTTTATTTTGAAAGGGCAAAATAATCATTTCCTTTGAAACTGACAATGACCATAGTTGACCAGTTTTTCATATTACACCAGAGGTACAAATGAACTTTTGAAAAACAAGGGGGTATATGTGCACAAACTAAAGAATCGAGGGGTATAAATGCACTTTTTTTCCTGATTTTATTTTATTTTATTTTTCAAAGTTAAAACCTTTAAAATACTGGAGAATTTAGCAAACTCATCCCTTTATATTTATAATTAGATTAATAAAATTTAAATGTAATAAGTCGATCAAGGTAATCATCTATATCTTCCTTGATCTGAATGAATAGAAGCTAAAATAAAAAAAACTAAAATATTGACTAAAAAGAATAAAACAAACCTTCAGCTTATGACAGACAACCTTAGAAAAAATGCACTCATAAACCACCATTGGAGTCGCACCAATGACCTTGTGTTGGTTGGCTGTAGTCTGGGCACTCTGTGAGTGAGTCCAATAGACAGCTTCACATGCGCCGCCGATCTGTAAACTTGGAAGAGAGTTGTGGACGTGTGAGGGTGTTCACTAGGCATATGAACTGTTAACTTGTCTGAATCTAACAAGAATAAGAAAAATTACACGTGATGCCATTGACCAGAGTGTTGCCTCTATGTAAACCAACACAGAACTCTGAATGCGGGACCAATTGAAGCCAGGTTTATAAGCCAGCGACTCTTGAACTTATCGTGACCTCCACTGCGAATAGGCTTATGAAGACTCGGGGGTTCTATGGGTTTTTTGCCGATATGTATGCTAAGATAGCCAAGGTCAGTGGTGTAACTCCTGGGCAAGTATTCGTGATAAGATCCTAATTTGGGTATCGTTGGTTTAGAGGATAAGGTTATTAATGCAAAGGCATTGGAGAAGGCAAATTATGCGGTGGATGAAGAGTTGGAAAATAAGTTAAAGGATGGTGGTTATACCTTTCGTTTGATCAAGGAATTGGCTAAGATGGAGTTGTTTCCATCAATTAAGAAGTTAAAAAATTTTGTAAGCTGGATCTTTTTTCGGCTAAGGATATTGTCGAGAAGACCAGTGGTGATATGGAAGTTGACACTGTAGGTGGGTTGACTCAAACTAAGAGGGCTGATGGATGTGCTTCTGAGAAGAAGTGCAAAGGAGTCGCAAGGGGTTTTTCTACTGGCGATGCTAGTGGATCGACTAGTGATAAGGTAGGCTAGTTTATAGTGAGCGTTAACAAGTTTTTATGTGTTTTAGGCAGGGATGTTTTCCAGGAAGGGTTTTATGTATGGTGTTTTTTCATGGTAGTGTGGGGTTATGGTAGTTTCAGTGAGGTGGTTGTGCTGTTAGGAGAGAAGTGTATGTATTTGGCGAATGGGTATGTTCTAAAGGCTTCAAAGAAGGTGATGAAAGAGTAAAGTAATGTTGGGGATAAGTGGTTCGTTAGAGAATATCTCATAGCTATGGTGTTTGACCATAGGTTATCCAGCTGTGATAGAAACAAGGGTTTGGATCGTGATAGTGCGGTGCTTGAAGGTATGTTCGAAGGTGACCTCAAGGGGGCTATGAAGGGTTGTGCTCTTAATTTGGAGGTTGTTTATGACTACCTTAAGAATTTGAATATTCTGTGGAAAATAAAGGAATGAGCTATAGAATAGGTTGGATGATTGAGGGGGTTTTCGTTAAAATTAATAGAGTTTGAGCTGGGGTGGAAGACTAAATTGGAACAAAACTTAGAATCGTTGGATGAGTATGATACTCATACATTTGAGCAGGATTTTGTTATTTGGAAGTTGAAAAGGGAATTGATAGATGTTGTATGGCAGGAAAATGAGTGGCCGAGATTTCTGGTAGAGAAAATGATCGAGATTGATCAAAAGATGACCTTTATTTCAAAGCAAGCAAATCATCTGAACCAGTTGTTTGAAGAGCAGAAGGAATTGAGAGATTAGCATTGTCATTTGAGTGCGGTGGCTCAAGAATGGAGGAATCCAAAATTTGGGAGGCCGTCGTCTTGTCTCTCAAAGATGGAATTTATAGGGCCTTAATGTGGTGCTAACTACTCCATTCGTCCCAGAGAAATGGGCACATTTTGACTTTTGAAAGTCAACTGAGTTAATTTTCAACAATTAATATCTTTATTTATGTGTATGAAAAAATACATAAAAAATAACAATTTAAAAATACATGTTACGATGAATCCAACCTATAACATGATAATAGTTTTACATATATAATAATAGAATTTAATGGTTGAAATTGGATTAGTTTGACTTTCAAAAGTCAAAATGCGCCAATTTCTCTGTGACGGAGGGAGTACCAGAGAGTAGCTAGTGGCAAGTCGGGGTCATCCATAGATAAAAGGGATTCAATCAAGTATTAAACATAGCTAAAATACACACAAAGATGTCATTCTAAATGTGTCGTAACAAATGGGGGTGTTTTGGTTGTGGAAACACACTACGACTATTTTCATCAACTAAAATAGTAAACAATTGGTACAAATAAAGTACAAATGATGTAAGTAAGATTATAATGAGTTTTAGGTGCAATTTGTTTACATTTCTCGTTATCGTTGGATTTACATTTTTTTTATCCTTTGATACACGCATTGAGCACATATAGTGGAGAACTTGTCAACACCTTTCTAGTGAAGACATTTCTCACATCTCCTATATTATAGCTAGAATGGACTATATGTGCTATCGGGGCCACAAAATAGCCCTTACCCTCGGGTCATTCTAGACGATCGGTATCATAGAATGCCCAAGTATAGCAATAAATATGGAGACCCAACACAACTAACACAATGTCCTGCAAGCGAGAAACATACATATAGCACAATTATATATACTAATAATGACTACGAGGATCGGCTTTCACGCTAGACGTTATTAGTTTGCGACGTAGATAATTAGGCCTACTCATTCAAATTAATCCTAAACCTAAGAAATTTCATCAATCGACAATCATCATTAGTTGTCACTCCTAATTACAACCAAACATCAATCAATAATAATCACATCGACAAAAAGACAAAGTCTTATGAGTTTGACCAAAAACTTAGCAAACAATCAATTCACAATCATCAACTAGTTGATCATCCTAGTCTAAATCATGCATTAATCACACAACAAAGCACAAAAAATAATTGACAATCAAAGCACAAAATATGATAAAATAAATCTCACAAATTCATACTAGAAATGCTTACCAATTGCTCTCAAGAGTATATTTAACCTGGATAACTAAAACCTATAACATAGAACATAAATCCACAAAGAAACATGGAAGAAATTGAAAGAGAAATGGAAAAACTAGGGTTTTAGAGGCTCCAAGTCGGGCTCCCATCAAATATGGAAGAAGGGGCTATTTATAGCCCAAGTAAAATAAAGGAGAAAAGGCCAAAAAAATATATCAAAATATGGGTGATTTCCACTGACCGCGGAGGTCAATCTGCCCCCTTTTTCTTTCTATCTCTACGAGTAAACAATTCATAGGTTTTAAGAGTTCTTGTAGTCATTATTTTAGTAATCATAAAGACAAATCCAATGACGCTATCTTTGGATGCCAATAAATCTCATAACCATTCTCAGAACTAGGATCCAAAAACCCAGATCATTCTTCCTCCACTACTTTGCTATCCTTCTTCAAATCCTGATATTTTCTTCTACCAACAAACACATTGGAATGGCCTTCACTTCTAAGCTTTTTCCATGATTTCTATGCTTTAATATTCAACCCATGAGTATGATCACAAACTACACTTCAAAAACCCTTAAACTAAAGAGTTAAGATAGAAATCCTACATCATCATCCTATCCTTTTTATTGACAAAACACTCATTAAGCTTACATAAAACTTGTAATCAATTATAAATATGAGTTTTAAGTGTGCAAAAATGATAGTACAAAGTGATCACATCAAATATCTATGATGAAACGCGTGAATACGCAACGTAGTAGTTGACAAAATACGAGAGCATAAAAATGAGGATCGAAAGTAGAGAAGTTCAATGTCCCAAATGGAGGAGAGGTGTCGAAGTCTTAATTAGTTACTGAAAGAGAAACACAAAGTGAATGCAGATTATCATGGAGAAATTGCTAAATCTCGATCTGCGAAGCCTAGAGAGTCGGTTGAAGGTGTGACAACTCGTGCCAACCACTTAGAGCGGCAAGTAGAGGGGTTTAAGTGAAACCCGGAAACTTATTTATACTCCATATGTCATGCTTGTCAAAAGGACGTTGCTTTTGGTCCAGAAACCCCTCCTCTTCTTTGTTCGTGTTCCTCGATCTAGAGCCCATTGTCATTGATGAGGTGAGAACTATAACCTATCGCTCATACCCGGAAAGGAAGGCACCACTAACAACTTTTCCCACGATCATCCCAAAGCATCCTACAATAAGGATTCTTTTTTTATCATCAATCGAGGGTATTCCATCACTTTCTCCACACTTATTTGAACATCAGTGTTTAGGTAACTTTCTTTATATCCCCGCTTCTCTGAAATGACGTCGTTTCTATCTCTTTATATACCATGCTTACCAAAATGACGTCAATTCTTCCCTAAAAACTTCTCATCTATTTTGTCCGTGCAGGATCCCGCTTTCATCAAAGAGGTGAGAACCGGGATCTGCCAATCATCTATGGCAAGGAGGATGCCACCAACAACTTTTCCAGCAGTCAATACACCCATAAGTACTCCAATCACCTTATTTATCGTAATTTTGGACTGATATTCATTTAGGGGAACTTTATTAACGTTTCAAGTTTTGTTTTAAAATTTAGGTTAATGTTGATTGATTTTGTTTATTTAATTGTTAATGTTGATTGATTTTTCTTGTTTAATTATTTTTTTTAGTTTAATTGAGATGGACACATCAAAATATATTTATAAATGAAGATAATTGCTATGTTGTACTGTGTGAATGCGTCTGATTATGCCTCGTCTGTTTGTTTGATGTCAGTTGTCATGCATAAGGATATTGAAAATGAAACTGATTAGATTACTGGGCGGTGGACATAGAGTCGGTGCTGGATGATGGGTTGATTGAAAACTTACGGGAGAAAAATGGAGGGATCAATGCGGTTGCGCGATGAAGCGGTATGTGAAGGAGGAGAAGCAAAACATGGCCCCTCATTTCTCGAACTGGTGGCAAAGGTTTTGAGGACTGATGATAGGTTTCGGAGAGGAAGATGCTAATACTAGCTCTCTTGCTGCATCCAATGTTTCACATTGAACCAATAGAGGTAATTTCTCAATACAAATAGTTGCCGCTTTTGTTAACATTTGTTTGATGTAGTTAACAATTGTGGTACTCATGAAGATGATGCTCCTGGACTAAATAAGGACTCGACTAAGAAAGTTAGTAATTTTTTTAATCCTGCTGATTTTATATCATTGACATGGGAAAATCTCATGGTTTCAAATCCGAACCATTATTATTAGGGATAACATTCATGAATTTTTATAATTCATTGATGTGGATAAAGGTATCATAAGTTGTGACTGCTTTGGGGATACAATAACAGTTAATTTCTTTGATGCAAGGAAAGGTACAAATGATTTGGAGAATGTTAATCTCACAAATGATTTTGACGGTTTTCTCCAAGAGCATCTTGAGACGGGTTTTTTGCAGGGTATATTGGAAGTTAAAATTACACAAATTCTAACTAACTCTGATGCAAAATAGATGCGAGAGAGAGAATCCAGGGACTCAGTGATGTCATTGTACTCACTAAAATCATTTTCGAGAAAAGTGAAAACCTCTCGTTTGGCATAACGGGAGACCCCATAAACACTTTTGCCACCAATCTTTCAAGCACCGAAGATAGAACTAAAACCTCTCCTAGAAACCCCGAAATACATGTATTTGGGTGACAAGAAAACTTTGCCAATGATCATCAATAGTAGTATCGGCCTGAATCAAGAAGAGCGATTAATCAGATTGCTGTAATTGCACAAGATTGTCATTGGATGGAATCTAGTGGGCTTAAAAGGTATAACCAATGGTATGTATACATAGAATTCTTCTTAAACCTGATGCAAAATTTGGACATGCCAATGTTAAGTCTGAATATTGTATGGATTGCTTCATCTCAGAATTTCTTCTTCAGCTTGCTATAAAACCTACAAGAAACCAGACTAATGTCAGACAGGTAAGCCCCGAGTTGTACCTGCTCCGAAGATCAAGTTAGATTGGAGGTTTCCTGTTGAGTATTGGTAGCATGACCAGAATCAAGGAGATCAGAGAACGTATTTTTTTCCCACATACTTTTCCATTATAAATGGTTTGGTGGCTGATGGGACAGGTTGTGTCCTATCAGTCATTTCCCGTTGCCACTTGAGCCTTCTTCCATAAGCTTAGGCCATCTCTTAGCAATTAGGCCGACTCTCTTTGCTTGGGCTGTAGTAATCAAGGCTAGGCACTCAGGCCCATATCTTATCAAGTTCCCCCCAGCCCAAGCCTCTGCGGCCTATGGGTTCTAGGCAAGGGGCTAAGTCGTCGGCATGGGAGCCTAGGAATGCCTGCCTATTTCTTAGTTTCGACATGCCTTTTCATATTTTACGGGGGAAACTGTAGCCACTGATTTTTTTTTAAGTTGTGAGGTAAAAAAGAGCGGATTTAAGATTGGGACAGTTATAATTACCGCAACGCGCCATTATTTCTTGTGCTTTACATATAAGTCACCTCAGAACTCACTCATTTTGAGGCAAATTTTCATTATTTTTGCGTATTTTTGCTTCCTAGACACGCCCCTTGGGCCTGCTGATATTCCCCTATATATTTCTTGATCATTTATCTTCATTTCTTCTTCACTTTCATTTTCAGCTCTTTCTTCTCTTTCATTTCTACACACTTATTCTCCGCCTTCGTCTCTCTGTTTATCAGGTACCTCCTCTACTCTCCTTATTTTATTCATCTCCTAGTCATGGTTAGCACTATGGGCCCTCCCAAGAACCTCTCACCTTGTGATGCATCGGCCGAGGAGATCTACTACATTCACAAATTATGAGAGATCATGTTTGCTGATGATGGTGTAGAGTTTCGGGATTTTAGCAATCGAATAATTATTAATGGAATAGACGGTTTTAAGTGTGCCCCCTAATATGTTTTTTGTTTACAAAGAAACCATAGTGTGTGTGGGTCTCCGCCTTTCTTTATCAACCTTATTCCAATCAGTCATATGCTATTATGAGCTCTGCTTCAACGATCTCCCACCCAATTCCGTTTAGATCCTTCTAGGTTTAGAGGTCCTGTGTCTAGGAATGGGTTTCACTCCGACAATCCCTTTGCTTAGGGTTTTTGCCATCCTACTGCCATGCCTCCTAATTTGATGCATTTGAAGTTTTAGAAAGGTGGCCCTAAATTGATAACCCATCTTCCGCCCCGTGTCGAGTAGAAAAGATTTTTTTTAATGAATGGAGGGTTGGTTGTGGGTAGGGAGACCCACACAGGTGGCATTTCGACTGGCCCTGCCAAGACGCGGGGTGCATGTCCTGAACCTGCATGGGGAGATGACCTCTCTTAGCGAGTGTACTTATGTTTTAGAAGAATTGTCTGTAAAGTTCGACCTTGATCTTCGTGATTTTGTTCTTTGTTTTGTCAGCCTTCCTTACTTATGCATCTGTTTTATCCCCTTGGGTAGCCCTGGTGATCTCCAGGGTATATAACTCACCCTCCCTAGTTTTTATCTGATTTTGATGGTTGTTTCTTCTGTCTTTCCATTGCTAATCTATTTTTTGTGCCTATTTCCAGAGATGTAGGTTGCTAGCTTGATCAGAGACCTGTCACGTTAGTCACGCCAAGCCACTTCGTCCAGCCATCACTTTTTCCATTGAATGGAATTTAGCGGGCATAAAAGGTATAATCCAATGGTATGTATACATAGAATTATTCCTAAACTTGATGCAAAACTTGTACGTGAGATGCAAAATAAATTGAATCTTAACATGAAAGACGTGATAAAGAAAGATTTATTTTGAAATTATTTGAACTTTGCACTATCTATCCTATCTCGTTTAGTAAATGGGTAAGCCACAAGCATGTGGTCTCAAAAAGATCTAATTAGCAAATTGTGCTTAATGAAAACAATGAAGTTATTCCTACACGTCTACAAAATGGATTGAGAATATGCATTGATTTTTGAAAATTAAATGCAGGCTAATTTTTTTTGATCATATTCTTTATAGATTAGTCGGGAAACTGTGATAGAAGACATTTCCCGTAATGATTACTATTGATGATCGGGAGAATAAATAGAGTAGACGACATAAAGGTGGAAGAGTCCAAGTATAACTCTAAACAAGATAAAATCAAATCTAATCATTTATCTGATTTATTCTAACACCCCCTCAAGCGAAGCGTCAGATGCTCGTTGACACACAACTTGGATCTAAAGAACTCGAACAAAGGATGAGAGAGCCCTTTGGTGAAGATGTCTGCTATCTGAAGAGAAGTGGGTACGTGTGCAATTCGAAGCTTTCCGGAAGCCACCAACTCCCGAACAAAGTGATAGTCGATGTCGATGTGCTTCGCCTGCTTGTGAGACACTGCATTTTGTGTCAAGAAAATAGAACTGATGTTGTCACATAACAGCAGCGGTGAACCAGAAAAGGGTACCCGAAGATCTCGAAGCAAGTGTGTAAGCCAAACTACCTTTGAAGTAGTGTTGGCAAGTGCTCGATACTCAGACTCAGTGCTGGAACGAGAAACTGTGGGTTTCTTCTTGGCACTCCAGGAAATGAGATTCCCGCCAACAAAAACTGTATACCCATAGGTAGACCGACGAGTCTCCAGACAACGGGCCCAGTCAGCATCTGAATACCCCAACACTTCAGGAGTAGAAGCAGAATGAAATGTGAGGCCAAAATGCAGAGTACCCCAAACATATCGCAGAATTCATGTAACTGCCGCAAAATGATCATCTCTGGGGTCCTGAAGAAACTGACTGACCGTGTTGACTGAGAAAACCGAATATGGATGAGCGACAGTCAAATACTGGAGAGCTCCAACCAGTGAACGATACAGAGTCGGATTCCAAAACGGAGGACTGGTAAAACTAAGCAACTGGGAACCCGG
>JAULKM010100598.1:0-10446 GCA_032355605.1 Rubia tinctorum
TTGCAGAGAATAGGGCACTCCCTAATGAGCTGCTGCCTCCTCAAAGAACTGGGCTTTGGGCACTCAGAATAGACCCTCTCCAGAGCCTCAACTTGCTCCGGCGTGTACCTCACATACTTGCTGTTATCCATGTTGGTGTCTCCCCGGATGCAAACAGCCATGCACAAACTGAACTAAAACGGCTAAAATGGAGGTGGTCTCAGTTTCCTGGATGCATGGCTCCCTCGCACATGGAGAGAGACATCGTCAAACCAGAAGACAGAAGAAGAAACGGGGAGTCAATGAAAGCCCCTTTAGTGCTACTGTCTCCAATCTCGAGATTTTTGGGGGAAAGTGAAATTTGGACAGAGAGTGTGTATCAATGTGGTTTGCTGTTGCACTTCTGTGTGGTTGAAGAGAAGCCAACCCACCCCCAAAAGCACTTTACTCAGAGCACACACTAGAAACAAATACCAGTACTGTGTCTAGACTAGACGCCTTATTTTCACACTCTCTCTACTCCTCACTTTCCTATTTATTCAACCAAGCGGATTTTTCAAAAATAACACCTCCACTCATCATCACTGTGTTTGTACAGTACTTGTATGTGTTTAAAGCTTACTTTTAATACATTCACCCTATTTTTTTATGATTCTGCATTTTCATCGCCACAAATTCTTGGCTACAACCAGACTAATGTTAAATTACTCACTCTGTCTCAGTTTAAATTGCACATCAATCATTATCGTATTGTTCAAGAAATAAATTTGACCATTAATATGTTCACTTCGTATAATAATGGTAAATAAAAATTTGATATTTAGAAATTACTTGCTACGATGAATTCAACAATACCACATATGATAATATTGTTGCCCATATATCTATTCAAGTATGAGGTCAAACTTTGATAAAGAATAGTGTCTGAAAAGCAACTATACAATTTAACTTGGGAGGGAGGGAGTACTATAATTTTTATAAATACCATATAAAAAAGATAGATTTCAAATAAATTTGTTTTAGAAATTGTAGTTTAAGGGAGACATGGGTCCAAATACTTTTTCTTTAGTATTTGGTGTAAATAATCGAGAAATTATTAATTTTGGGTTACAAATATTTGTGGTTTCGGGCCTTGTCCTCCTGAGTTGATCTTTATTTCAAATCAATTCAGTACAATTCAAATCAATTCAATTCAAATCAGTTCAGTTCATTTCAAATCAATTAAGCTTGGATCGTTCAATTCATTTCATTCTGGTCCAGTTTAGTTCATTTTACTCTGGTCCAGTTCCGTTCAGTTCATTTCGATTCGGTTCGGTCCGGTCCAATTCAGTTGAGCCCAGTCCACTTCAGTCTGGTACCCCATGGCCTCGTGCTGATTCGGTCTGTCGTGTCTAGCACGAGCAGTGAGCCTCGTGCTGGCGCGGGCCGTGTCATCTAGCACGGACCGCCGGCTGGACCCTCGTGTTGAAGCTTCTGAGCGCACATCTCGTGTCATTTCAGCGGGCTGTCGGTTGGAATCTTGTTTTGCTCAGTACATGGCACAGGTCATGTCGTTCATCACACCTTGTGGGCTGATCTTGGCATTGGAGACTTGAAATGACGTGGATCGTGTGAAACGGAATGGTCTGCGCCAATACTTAGCCAAATTTTAGAGTGAAACAAAGACTTGGCACACAGCCGATTGGAATTGGCACAGTAAGTTCTAGAATCTAGCATGGTCCGTGTTACTTGGAACAGATCGTGCTGAGGACCCCTGGCACGAGTCGTGCTTGGTGAGCCCTTCGTGCTGGCCTTGTGCGGTCTATGCTAACTTTGGCTGGTTCGGTCGGCTAACTTGTTTGCTCCGTTACTGATAAACTGTTAGTTCGATTTGAGAGTTCTTGTAGTCGATTTCATAGCGCTCGAGAAGACAAATTAAATGATTCCACCATCAAGGGAAGATTATTCTTGGATTGTTCCCATAATTCTGTGCAACTCTCGGACGACCATTCCTCCCCTTCTTGAATTTCGAATCCGTCTTTCTTGGGCTCAATTCCATCTACTACCACGCTTTGGAGTCCATGTGCTTCAATCTACTACCATTCTTGCAAATGGCCTTCGATACCTTCTACCATCCTTGCGAATGAACTTCAAATATCTTCTACCACCCTCGCGGATGAACTTCAAATATCTTCTACCACCCTCGCGGATGCCTTCGATAAAAACATAATGAAAAATTACTCATTAGCAACCTACTAATGAGATCACAAAGGAAGATCTTGGCGCCCGTGAATACAAAGTGTTCATTATCTTCAACTAAATTTACAAAACTCGGGATTTAGATAAGAAAACCAATAATGGTCGTCTAAACCCTTTGTTGTGTAAACCTAACTAAAACTAGTAATCAACCAAATAAAATATAGTAATAATTATGTCAAATGTATTTGGTTAACGCATGATATATGGTGAACATCAACAGACAATGGCGCATAATTAACAAGTGGGACCATTACTGAATGGTGCTCGAAGTTAAGGATGGCACAAAAGTCACATTTGCAGCTGACCATCAAGCAAATGGTCAGGTGGAGGTAACCAACAAAACCACAATTTAGGGTATCCAAAACATACTGGAAGGAAAACGAACTTGTTTGGTGGACGAGATACCCAATACCCTATGGTCGTATAGAATAACTGTTCGACAACCAATGGGAGAAACACCATACAGTCTAGTCTATGGTCATGAGGCAGTAATACCAGTGGAAATCAGGAACTTAATCCTTTGAGTAGAAGAATACAAGGAGGATGGTAATCCTAAAATGACGAGGTTGGATTTACACGAACTCAAAGAGAAACGAAACGGGCAACGATCAAAGAGGCAAAGTATAAAATATAGCTAGAGCATACAATCAGAAAGTCAAAGAGACACAATTTTGAATTGGTGATCTTGTAATGCGGAAAAATGAAGCAAGTCTAGTAGAAGAAAAAAGAATGATAAGCCCAAAGTGGGAAGACTCGTGCAAGATAATGAAACTGCACCGATCCAACTGCTACGAGTTAGAAATATTGGATGGCAGCAGCGTTCCCAACACTCGTCATGTGATCAACCTAAGAAAGTTTTATGTGTGGATCCAAGGTGGTGGACAGGAAAAATCCAATTGTATAGAAGCCATGAGATGATAATTGGTGATGTTCACATCTTTATTTTGTTTTGAAGGTTATATTATCGCATTTGTACATTATAAATATTAAAAAGAGTCTCTTGAAGCAAAACACTTTTCATTTCCTTTACTTACATCTTGTAAATAATAGCCAACTATGTCACATTGCAAACCAAATATCAAGTCTTGTAGTTGCAAGCAATTGAGTCTGACCAATCACGATGCAACAAGCTACAAAGTTGTCAGAAGGCGATTAGCAAAATTGGGAGAACCAACAAAAGCAAGCAATAGATCATGCGATTCGAATAATGCAACTTTTTGATTTTGCAAGCTATAGATCTTACAACTTTGCAATCTTACTTTTGCAAGCCATAGACCTTGGACGAAGGCATGTATGCTTACAAAAATAATGATATAAGCAAGCAATAGATCTTGCAGCTCGCATAATACAAGCTCTCGAGTTTGCAAGCTATAGATCTTGAAAATTTGTAAACTTAACTAAGGAATCCATAGATCTTGCAAAAAGACATATATGCCTAAAAATATGGCGACAAAAGTAAGCGATAGATCTTGCAAGATTGCACAATACAAACTCTTAATTTTGCAAGCTATAGATCTTGCAAAAAGGAAATGTGCCTACAGTATCAGCGACAGAAACAAAAAATAAACTATGCAGCATGGTAAAGGTTTAATACCTGAATTATGAAAGCAATAGACCTCTTAGATAAATATACAAACGAACAAGGGCAAATGTAAAGCGCATAAACATTATGTTATTAGACAGCGAATGAACCGGATTCACAAAATACAAATCAATATAACATAGAAGAACTACTTGAAACATTCCAAAAAAATAAACTAGTACATTGAATGGAAGAAAAAACTATATGCGCCTTGATGCGCGAGATAATCCTGAAGATGAAGTTCTGCCACAACAACGAGACTACTCAGCCTTGCGATGAGACTGCTCAGCCTCGCGACGGGATTGCTCAGCCTCGCACTCTTAATACAGAATATGATCATACCACCATTTCATGTACAAGTAGGCAGGATGTCTATGACCGAGATACCTTGCATAATACACCTTAAAATCAGTTATGAGGCCCAATTCCTTGCGGCCAGGCTGCATACTCATAACATCAACATTATCTTGATAATTCTTATTCGTAGCTAATAAGTTTGGCACTTTCATCCTCTAGTCGGCGAATATGAGACCTAACAGACTAAAATAAATTAATCCTCTGGCCGTCGATATTCATAGTCAGATCTCCACGACCAGTAGATACACGAGGTAATTATGGAAATGCCTGAAGCTTATCTTTGTAATCAACACAAGCTTGTTCAAGTTGATGCACACACGAGTCAAGACAATTACACTCAGCACAAAGGTGATCATTATCACTACGTAGCTGAGTATTTATAGTGAACTGTTCATCGGATCTACTTTGCCACCCAACAGAAGAAGAAGAAAGATGATCACACGCATTATGTTTTTTCTTCAATCGATCCAATAAATCGTCAATTCGAGAACAGTGCTTATCACTAATCAAGGCCTTCTGATGAGCTTCACAAGCCTTGATTGCAGCAAAATTATTAGCCTTCTCTTGCTGACCAAGCATTCTAACCATACTCAATTGTTGGCGTTGAATAAGGTTGTTTTGTTCAAAACAAAACTCTTTCAATTCATTGACAGAGTCTTGAGTATTCTTTAAAGTCTTCATCCATCCAACTTTAAGGTCATTGATATTAAGTAGCATATACTTCAGGCGAATACCCAACCATAGAGCCCATTCATGAATACGACTAGGAAGATTGAGCGAGCACATGTACACGCCAACAGATTCAAGATCGACTAAACTACGAACTATATCCTTGTCCAAAGATTCAATGCTATAACATTCAGGTACAAACCTACTACAAAAACATGTCGTAGAAGAAGATGGAGATGACGAAGAAGTGGGAATTTTTCATCCAATGCATAATGTAATGGATTCCAAATTAAAGAAGCGATCAGAAGAAACAAGCTCAAAATACTCCTTGGATAAAGACTGAGTAGCTTCAATCAGCCTAATGGGGCAATGTGAATGAGGAGAGAAAAACCCAAGGCAATGAGTAAAATGAACAATAGATCCCAAACAGTCAAGACGTTTCAAAAACTTATGATCAACCAAAATATCAAAACCCTACATATAAATAAATACTATGAGAAGTTGCAAAATTAAAAAGAAAATCCAAAATTAATATCCATACTAGTAAAAACAATACAGACATACATTCGAATATTTTTATGAATTACACATAAAAAATCTCAAAATCCATAGCACTAAGATCAACTAACGTTAAAGAGGGAAACGGACGAATGCTGGACAACTACAGCAGAATCCTCCTTGTTCGCATTCAGAGTGGAGACTTCAATGTTCACATTGGCCTCAGTGTTTGCATTGGCATCAGAATTATCAGGAGGCTTAGAAGCACGAAAATCGAAAAGAAGACTTTCAAAATAATCAACTTCACACTTCTGCAGCTTAGCCACAGAAGGCAAGCAAGGAACACCATCGAGGTGGGACAACAAGGCATACGGATGACCACCATCAGAAATGCTACAAATAAAACTATCGTTAAGCATAGCCCTTTGTTTCTCCAACACTGCATTAGACTTAGCCAGTTTAGGAAGTTTCTGAGCTTTAACAGTAAGATTCAGTCCTCGCAGTTCGAACAGATGCCTCCATTGTGACGCCTCCCTGCCACACCCTCATCGCAACCCTACAACCCTAGCACCCCCATTGAAACTCCCTACCCAAACTTCTCATCACGCCACCCACCAACACAAAACCAGTGCCACGACTTGTTCTTCCGCGCACCCAAGCTTCGCCGGATCCAAACTCACCTGACTTGTTTTCCATCGACCCCGCCTCTCCCAGCTTTGAATCAGTTGAATCAAGCCTTTGAAATGAAAATGAAGAAATCGATGAGGGAATTAGTAGTGGTTGGGGTTGAGAAAAGAAAGTGAGGGTTTTATTTCAAAAGGGCAAAACTGTCATTTCCTTCAAATCTGGCAATGATCATAGTTGATCATTTTTAGATGACACCAGGGGTACAAATGCACTTTTTAAAATATGGAGGGTATACGTGCACAATCTAAGGAACTGAGGGGTATAAATGCATTTTTTCAATATTTTATGAACTTTAATTTTATTAAAATTTATTATATTGTAAAATTGTCTCGGTTATATGTTTATCTTGAATCGTTATTATATTTAATCGTAAAAGTTATAACATTTAAAAAACACTAACAAACACTGACAAATTTTATGTTATGCAATAATTATTATATTAAATTTTGGATTTCTTAACTATTTCTGAATTGTGTTAAAAAATTAAAAATAATTTTCGTATCAATAGAACTTGAACATTTTATGATAATTTTAATTTAACATTAATAAATAATTTATATTAATATATATGAATTATCATTTTTAACATTATTTTTATCCAATAAAAAAATTCAAAAATTACTTATATAATTTAAAATAAAAAACAACCAAACTAATAACGTAAAAAATACCTACAAAAATATAAAGGAAGGGGAAAGAAAAACAAAACGATACGGCAAACAAATAAAAAACAACCCAAATCTCGGATGTCATAGCTACAATACACTTCAAATATACAATTTTACTATACACTAGGCTTCAAGGTTTTAATAGGTAGAAAAGCATTTGGCTATTATTGGCTTTCTTCTTTAGTTTTTCCCCATTGAATTGGAGGTCTTGTTCCCTAATAGAGGTGGAGTCACCACGGGGAGCATTTAAAGCAGGAGAACTATATAATTCCATTGTTTTTGCAGATGTTAATAAAGATGCTCCACCTTCAGCATCATGAGTACCACCTACTTCAACCACCTGACCAATAAGTGGAACCTCCAAAGGAAGTTCCCGTTTAGGTCCCTTAACGAAATCAGTGAGTTCAATACAAATCCCATTTATGAACTTTGGGAAACTCCTCAGTCGACAACAAATAATCCTATGTTCAAGGCCTTTGTTGAATGCAGCAACATCTCGATTTGGTTTCTAACATGCGAAAATAGAATCACATGAATAAAAATACCTATAAAGTAATTAAGTACATAGTAGTAAGAGGAAATTATATTACCATAAGCTCAGTTGCAGTAATCCCCCCAGAAGGATTTACCTTCAATTGTCACATCAATTGACCCGCTAGAATCAGACAATCGAATAACCATCTTTGATCTGTATGAAGAAGAACATGGTTAAACACAGAGTAATTAAAGTACGAAGCTGTTAAATATTGTTGGTGATAGTAAAAGTTATAGGACTGTTTACATTATCTGTAAGGCATGACCAAAATGATTACAGTAATTGCAAGTAAGTTGCATGTCGTACAAAACTCCAGATGCCCTTCTACATTTTGAGCAGACATATTTGTAGAAATGTTGTCCCCCATGAATGACACTCACAACAGCTTTAACCCAACAGTTTTTAACCTGAAGTTTTTGACCAAAAAAATCAGCCGAGCCTACTGGAAAATCATTAAAGTGGAAGGTCACGGTCCATGAAAATAGTATGTTCCATCCCGATCTGTCCAAGCTTAATATTTGATTGGTTTGCCAGATGTTTTCGTCAACGGGTCTATAGATTTCCTGGTTTTCCTTATTATAAAGCTCATGGATCATCACCATATGAACATAATAGTTGCTTTCAGCTAATCTAATAGAAGTTAAACATAGGAATACAAGATGAATAACAAATGTGAAAACCCAAATTGTAACAGCTGTTGAGAAAAATTAAGATTAGATATAATAACATGCTCTCAAAGAACTGGCTTGGCTCATTGGGGGATTAATGACAATCTTCGTGTTTACATGAGTTTGAATGCAAGTGCCTACAAATAATGGAAAACAACGAAGAAACACATGTAACTGACGGTGTAAGTAGGTAACAGAATAACAGTCAGATATTAGAGTAAGAATCACATTACCCTGAAAAGTACCCAACTTCACACTAATTAGGAGGACCACGGGCTTAGTGTGAATGAGATTGATCAATTGGTCCATCTCAGGAGCAGTGTAATTCCCCTAAAATGTGACAAACATAAGTCGACATCCAGCACCAAAAATAGTGACTAAAAAGCATGGAAACGTAGCTAATATCCCGAGGAGTTGAAGTCATACTGAACATGTGTACTTACTCTTGTCAGATTGAATCTTGTGTTGTCCAACTTGCGACACTCGACTGGCACCGATATAATAAGTTTCCATTGGGATCAATCGAGGACCTAAAATTTTTAGATCCCGACTGTAGATGGAAGCCTGCATAATTGTTTTCTGCATGTATGATAAACAAAGAATCAGAACAATCCATGGAGACTTGTATGCATGAAAAAGAAACTGAGTTTAACCGCTTTGTCAGCAAACAGAAGAGTGTGTGGTTCCGTTTTGGAAGTATTCATACCGTAGATATGGGATCCTCCCTTTTATAATGTAATAGATATTATCACTCAATTTCTCGAGTCTTAGCTGAAGGACGAATGAGTTAATATTGTTTCCGATTTGGTTCATTTCACTCATACCTTATCAATCAGCTTTCCTCAGATTTTCTTTATCTCAGTGTCTTCAACAGCCAACGAAGAGCTTTATCTTTGACAACTATCTTTGATAGGAGTAACACAATTAGAAGACATTGTATGTGGATTTGATTTTTAAATTTGTAGTCTCCTGAAAACATAACATCTAAAGTGCTAGAGTAAAAATACGTTCACTATCCTAAAAATATCATTTTCAGTTACTCTTCCGTCTAAATTCACGCTGTATATTTTCCTTGTTAGTTAATCCAAGATTCATAGGTTCTCTTTTCATATTCATTCCTTTTCATTTATTTACATAAAAAATTGTTCGTTCGCCAGAATTTTTTTTACGTGGGGGTGAGTGGCCAATAGTATGTTGACATGTGTGTATGTATTGAGAAGTTAATAGCAGTTTTTGTTTCTTAATTTCTTTTACCTTTTCTTTTCTCATCATATTTAACAATTGTAAAAAAAATTATTTACCCCTCGCCCTCACATACTACTTTCCCCCACATAGAAATTGTTCGTGGATTACACTGTTGATTGCTAATTTAATTCAACATATAGTTACTTAACATATTTGTACCAATATATCATTATGTGCATAATTATATATACATTATCCTAGTAGTACAATACTGACTACTGATTACACTTGCTTTTAATAAGTAACAACTATATAATGATACAGTTACCTAATATACATATATAATAATATAATTAACACTTAATAATTTAATAAAATATAATGTGTATATATATACTTATAATATTTTATTATCGTTCCATCGGTGCGAACCAAAAAAATAATAATTTTGGACCGAATTGGATTGGAAGTCGGAATTTTAAAAAATATTGGACCGAGAATCGAATCGAATCGAAATTTTATATACCTAATTTTAGTCTTTATATTTTGATCTGATTCGATCTATTTGTTCGATCCGAACCGTTTTATAAACACCCCTAATTGCAAAGCTCGCAAATGTTGATGTTACTACGCCGCAACCCTACCTATTCAATGATACTCAAAACTATAAACCTCCAACATTTACGTTCAAGAGTGCATGTTACTAACGCATTTGTTGATTTATTGCACAATCAATTTGGTTCATCAGTACTATTTTAAGCCAACTAACTGAATCCATTTCACCTAGCTAATTTGCAAATGCAAACTACTCCCTCCATTCCATAATAATGGTTTACGTTTTTTGGATTTTAAATTGGTTCTTCCATTTTTTTGGAAAAGTTTAGATTATTTGCATCAACTCAATTTACTTTTGCCAAAATTTTGAAAAAAACCCGTTTTTAATATGCATATAGAAAGTCAGAGTTGAATTAGAATTATATAAAAGTAAAAGATTTTAGTTGTAATATTAAAAAGTTATTATGTAACGTGCAGTAGTTATAAGTTTATGACACGATTAATACAACACAACAATTTTATCTCAATTTCTTCTAATTTGCAATTTAAACTTTGGTATTTCCATAACTTATGAAAATGCCGTATTTCAAGAGACATACTTATTACTTTTTAGGGATAAATACATTTATAACCCTAACTTTAGACTTAAAGTGCCAATATAATCCTGCAATATCAGAAAGTGCCAGTTTAACGCAAACTAATTATTGTATGAATCAATCTAACCTTAACTTTAGAAAAATTTATACTGATATATCCAAACTCCCTACTTCTGACATTGTCCAAATGATTTGCGGCATCAACTGAAATGTTTTTCCATTTTACCTT